>CAUYON010139347.1:0-15608 GCA_963573935.1 Arctocebus calabarensis
AATGGAAGTCTTAGACATTGCAATTAGGCAAGCAAAAGCAATCAAGGGTACCCAAATAGGGTCAGAGGAGATAAAATTCTCACTCTTTGCAGATGGATATGATCTTATACCTAGAAAACCCCAGGGACTCACCAATAAAACTCTTAGAAGTGATCAAGGAATACGGCAGTATCGAAGGTTACAAAATCAATACATATCAGTAGCTTTCATATATACCAACAGCAGTCAAAAGACAGTCAAGGACTCTATCCCTTTTACAGTAGTACCGAAGAAGATGAAATATTTGGGAATTTACCTGACAAAAGACGTGAAAGATCTCTATAAAGATAACTATGAAACTCTGAAAAAAGAAATAGCTAAAGATGTTAACAAATGGAAAAACATACAATGCTCATGGATGGGAAGAATCAACCTTGTTAAAGTGTCAATACTACCCAAAGCAATATAAAAATTGAATGCAATCCCTATTAAAGCACCATTGTCAGACTTTAAAGATCTGGAAAAAATAGTACTTCATTTTATATGGAATCAGAAAAAAACTCAAATAGCCAAGATATTACTCAGAAATAAAACAAATCAGGAGGAAACATGCTACCAGACTTCATATTATACTGTAAATCTATAGTGATCAAAATAGCATGGTACTGGCACAAAATAGAGAGGTAGATGCATGGAACAGAATAGATAACCAAGAGATGAAACCAGACACTATCATCATTTGACCTTTGATAAGTCTGTCAAAAACATAAATTGAGGAAAAGACTCCCTATTTAACAAATGGTGCTGGGTGAACTCATTGGTGACTTGTAGCAGACTGAACCTGGACCCACACCTTTCACCATTAACAAAAATTGACTCTTACTTGATAAAAGATTTAAACTTATGACATGAAACTATAAAGATTCTTGGAGAGAGAGCAGGGGAAACACTTGAAGAAATTGGCCTGTGAGAATAATTTATGAGGAGGACTCCCTGGGCAATTGAAGCAGCACCAAATATATATTACTGGGATCTGGTTAAACTATAAGGCTTCTGCACAACCAAGAACACAGTAAGTAAAGCAAGAAGACAACACTCAGAATGGGAGAAGATATTTGCAGGTTATACTTCTGACAAACATTTGATAACCAGAATCCACAGAGAACTCAAACTTATGGGAACAAATGATCCCATTTCATTGTGGGCAAGAGGCTTGAACAGAAGCTTCTCTATAGAAGACAGGTGCATGGCCCACAGCCATGAAAAAATGCTCATCATCATTAATCATCCAAGAAATGCAATTAATCAAAACCATTTTGAGATATCATCTAACTCCTGTAAGAGTAGCCCACATAACAAAACCCCAAAACTAAAGGTTGGCATGTATGTGGAGAGAAGGGAACACTTCTGCACTGCTGATAAGAATGCAAACTAATACATCCCTTCTGGAAAGAAGTTTGGAGAACACTTAAGGAGCTAAAAGTTGACCTACCATTTAATCCTGCAATTCCTCTACTAGGTATATATCCAGATGACCAAAAATCACTTTACAACAAAGACATTTGCCCAAGAATGTTTATTGCAGCCCAATTAATAATCGCCAAGTCATGGAGGTAGCCCAAGTGCCCATCGACCCATGAATGGATTAATAAATTGTGATATATGTATTCCATGGAATACTATGCAGTCATAAAAAAGATGGAGACTTTACTGCTTTTATGTTTATATGGATGCAGTTGGATCATATTATTCTTAGTAAAGTATCTCAAAGAAAAATGCCCAATGTACTCAATACTATTATGAAATCAATATATAATCACCTACACTTTCATACGAAAGATATAATACAATTGTAGTCCAGAAAGAAGAAAAAAGAGGAGGGCATGAGGAGGAGAGAGGCTAGATGGGTGGCAGGAGGCTAATCAGTGGGACTTCACCTACTGTGCATATTGCAAGGGTACATGTCAAATATATTAATAGTAGAGTATAAATGTCTAGGAACAACAAATAACTGAGGTGAATGCTATGTTAACCAGTTCTATGTAAATATTCCAAATGGTATATAAAATCTACACCTTGTACCCCATAAATGCAGTAATGTACAGTACACAGTTATGATCTAAAAAAAGAAAGAAAGAAATTTGATAGTATGGAGGAAATGGACCAATATCTTGAATCACACCATCTGCCTATACTTAACCAGGAAGAAATAGATCTCTTGAACAGACTAATATCAAGCACTGAGATTGCAGAAACAATAAAGCAAGCTTCCAACAATAACAAAAAAGTCCAGGACCAGATGGCTTCACATCAGAATTCTATCACATCTTCAAAGATAAACTCATACATATACTTCAGAGCCTATTCCAAAACATTGAGAAGTAAGGAACCTTCCCTAACGCATTCTATGAAGCAAATATCACCTTGATTTGAAAACTAGTAAAAGACCCACCACAAAGGAGAACTACAGACCAATTTCACTAATGAATATCAATGCAAAAATACTCAACAAAATCTTAGTTGATAGATTGCAGCTAAGATTATACATCACAATCAAGTAGGGTTCATCCAAGGGATGCAAGGTTGGTTTAACGTATGCAAATCCATAAATGTAATACATCATGTCAATAGAAGCAAAAATAAAGACCATATGATCCTTCCAATAGATGCAGAAAAAGCATTTCATAAAATTCAAGATCCTTTTCTAATGAGAGCACTTAAGAAAATAGGTATAGGTGGCACATTTCTTAAGCTGACTGAAGCCATCTATGACAAACCTACAGCTAACATCATATTGAATGGAGTAAAATTCAAAGTTTTTCCACTCAGAACTGGAACCAGGCAAAGTTGCGCTCTATCACCACTATTATTCAACATAGTTCTGGAAGTTTAGCCAATCCAATGCAATCAGGCAAGAGAGGGATATAACGGGCATCCAAATGGGAGCAGAGGAGGTCAAACTCTCCCTCTTTGCTGATGATATGATGTTATACTTAGAAAACCCATAGACTTAACCACAAAACTCCTGGAAACCATCAAGAAACACAATAATGTCTCAGGGTATAAAATCAATATCCACAAATCAGTAGCCTTTGTATACTCCAATAACAGACAAATTAAGAAGCAAATAAAGGACACAATTCCCTTCACAGTAGCTTCAAAGAAAAGAAATACCTATGAATATACCTAACAAAAGAGGTGAAAGATCTTAGGGAAAGAAATTGCAGAAGATGCTAATACATGGAAGAACATACCATGCTGTTGGATGGGAAGAATCAATAACATCAAAATGTCTATTCTACCCAAAGCAATCTACAGAATCAAAGCAATTCCCATTAAAATACCAACATCATATTTTAAAGAACTGGATAAAATGCTACTTCATTTTGTTTACAACCAGATAAAAACCCTATATAGCCAAGGCTATTCTTAGTAATAAAAACAAAGTTGGAGGCATTAACCTACCAGACTTCAGGCTATATTATAAAAAGAAAGAAAGAGGGCGGCGCCTGTGGCTCAGCAAGTAGGGCGCCAACCGCATATACCGAGGGCTGCGGGTTCAAGCCTGGCCCTGGCTGAACTGCATCAAAAATTAGCCAGGCGCTGTGGCGGGCGCCTGTAGTCCCAGCTACTCGGGAGGCTGAGGCAGGAGAATCGCTTGAGCCCAAGAGCTGGAGGTTGCTGTGAGCTGTGATGGCACAGCACTCCACTGAGTGTGATAGAGTGAGACTCTGTCTCCACAAAAAAAAAAAAAGAAAGAAAGAAAGAAATTTGACAGTATGGAGGAAATGGACCAATATCTTGAATCACACTATCTGCCTGTACTTAACCAGGAAGAAATAGATCTCTTGAATAGACCAATATCAAGCACTGACATTGCAGAAACAATAAAACAAGCTGAATTTTTATTTTATTTTATTAAAATAAAAATAGTACAGTATTGGCACAAAAATAGAGACATACACATATGGAACAGAATAGAAAATAGATGAAACCATTTTCTACATACCATCTGATCTTTGATAAACCAAATGAAAGCATACAGTGGAGAAAAGAATCCCTATTCAACAGATGTTGCTGGGAGATCTGACTAACCACATGCAAAGTACTGAAACTCAACCCACACTTTTCACCCTTACAAAACTTGACTCAAGATGGTTAAGATACTTAAATCTAAGACATGAAATGATAAAAAAAATCTTAGAAGAAACTGTAGGGAGAAAACTCTTGATGCTGTTGGACTGGGGAAAGATTTTATGACAAAGACTTCAGTGGCCATTGTAACCACAACAAAAATTAACAAATGGGACTTAAGCTGAAAAGCATCTGCACGGCTAAAGACATGAAAAGTAAAGCAAAAAGACAACCTTCAGAATAGGAAAAGAAATTTTTAGGGTATCTATAAAGAGTTGATAAATAGAATGTACAGAGAACTGAAGTTAATCAACATAAAAAGAGCCAACAATCCCATGTACCTCTGGGCAAGAGATATAAACAGAAACTTCTCTGATGAAAACAGACGAATGGCTAACAAACATTTGAAAAAATGCCCATCATGTCTGATCATCAGAGAAAGGCAAATCAAAATCACCCTGAGATATCACCTAACCCCAATGAGAATAGCCCATATCACAAAGTCTCAAAGCTGCAGATGCTGGTGTGGATTGGAGAGAAGGAAACACTTATACACTGCTGGTGAGACTGCAAACTAATACAGCCTTTCTGGAAGGAAATATGGAGAACCTTTAAAGAACTCAAATTAGACCTTCCAAATGCTCCATTATTAGGAATCTACCCAGAAGAAAAAAAATCATTTTATCATAAGTACATTTGTACTAGACTGTTTATTGTGAATTTGACAATTCACAATTGTCAAAACATAGAAACAACCTAAATACCCACCGACCCAGGAATGTATTAACCAACTGTGATAAATGTATACCAAGGAATACTATTCAGTCATTAAAAAAGATGAAGACTTTAAATCTTTTATAGTGACCTGCATGGAGGTGGAACACATTCTTTTTAGTAAAGCATCACAAGAATGGAGAATCAAGAATCCAATTGTACTCAGTTCTGATATGAAGGCAATAGATGATGTAATACAAGGTGGGGGAGGTAGGGGAAGGAGGGATCAAGGAGAGGGGAGGAGGAAAGGGGATGAGGAAATGGTGTATGGCACACCTCTTGGGGGTGGGACACAGTTACAAGAGGAACTTTACCTAACAACCAAAATCAGTATAACCTAATTCTTTGTATTTCAATGAATCCCAAACAAAAAAAGAAGCTTTTTAGCAGCTTTTACATTTACTTAGATGGAACTGAAACACATTCTTTTTAGTAAAGTATCTCAAGAATGGGGGGGAAAGTATCCAATGTACTCAAGTCTATTATGAATCCAATATATCATCACCTACACATCCATATGATCAATAAAACACAACTAGGGGAGTAGAGAGAGAGTGGAGGGGAAGGAGGAGGGTGGTAGGAGGGAGGGTATTTGGTGGGACCTCACCTATTATGCATAATGCAAGGGTATATTTCAAAACTACTTAGTATAAATGTCTTAACCACAACAAATAAGTAAGTGAGATGCTGGTTATGTTAATCAGCCTGACTTAAGTATTTCACATTATATAGCCAATCATCACACTGTACCCCATAATTGTACACAGTTATGATTTAATTTTTAAAAAAAGAAAAAAAAAGAATTTGTTGTTGCAGTGAGTATGGTGATGCCACTGTACTTAAGCCCTGTTGACAGAGTGTCTCAAAAAGAAAGAGAGAGAGAAAGAAAATGTATAGATGGGGTTGGAAAATGTCAGCAAATAAAAATTAAAATCTTATTGATTATGTATTTTAGATTTTCAAACTTGAAACATCTGATATGGCAGATGCTGATGATCTTATCTTTGAGAAGGAGATGCAGAAAGAGGTTAAAGTTTCAGAAAGTCACAGTAAGTGTTACTAATTTCAATAAAGATGATTCTTGTATTATTTATAGAAATAATGTAGAAAACAATCTTTGAACCAATATTAGTTACATTTATATCTTCAAATACATTTTTGAATACTGATATTTTGTTCTTCTACAATGTATTTTTTCCTCTTGTGTTTACTTAAAATTTGTATAGTATTATCACATATTATAATGTATACACATATTATTATGCTATATAAGTACTAGGGCTTAAGTAGCCCTTCATTTTATAAACAATTAGTCTTTCATAAGAACAGGTAGATACTAAAGGTAGAAATAACTAATGATGTGAAAAGCAGTGGTAGCAAATGGGTTGCCACTGATTTTCCCTCTGAGGTGGAAATCCAAACAATCTATGCATTTTCAGGCCAGGTCATACATCCCAAGAATGAAATAAATACCCACAATTTTCCAGACACGTTGCTATGAGGCAGGGTACAGTGTGTATATATGACAAGGTCCCTATTTGTCCTATGCACAAGAAGCTGACAAGTCTCTTACAGGAGTTCCAAACATTGCTTTCCCTACTATAGATTGAACCTCATATCAACACATCCACTAGTAGTACATTTATGATCCGGACTTTGAAATAGGCTTCTACTGCTGCTTCTGCTTCTCTCATTTTTGTATGTCATTTTGGGAGGAGTACAATGATTAGGTATAATATTTCTTTCACAGGGCTTTTTGACAGTAACTAGGACAGACATTTCAGCTAGTTGGAGCCCATCTTAGCAGTAGTAGCTATATCTATCCCAACTCTACTCTTTGATTCTTCAGAGATACCTAAATTTCTTTGGGTGGTAAACTAGTTTTTTTCTGCATAGAGACCTGTTAACAACTTCCCTATCCTGACCAACAGAATTTTTCTAAAACTATGAGAAGAGCTGTGGTTATAGAGTGTATGCTATGGTCTGAGTGTGTCCCCACAAAATTCATATGTTGAAATCCTAACATCCAAGGTGATGGCATTAAAAGGGGAAAGGGTTGGGAAGTGATGAGATTATAAGGGTTTGCCCTCATGGATGATATTAGTGCCATTATAAAAAAAAACCCAGGGAGACCCCTCATTCTTTTCACTGTGTAAGGATGAGGAAGACACCATCTGTGAACCAGAAAGACAGCTTTCACCAAACACCAAATCTGCCTCCAGAATTGTGAGAAATGTATGTATTTCTGTTTATAAGCTATCCAGCCTGAGATATTCTGTTATAGCAGCCCAAAGGGACTATGACAGTGTGGAAAGAGGAGTAAATGCCTTCCAAGGGTGATATGCACGGTGGACATTTAAATTAGTTTACTAATTAGCACGCAAAGTTTATGTCTCTACCCTATACTCTAATCTCTGGCCATTTGATTCTTTCTTCAAAGGTGTCTGATTTCCCTTTGCTATTCTCAGGGGAAATATATCTGAAAAATATTGCAGAGTGCAAGAGGCAAGTTCACAAATCATATTATTATGAAAAAGATAAAATCATGAATCTTTCTCCTATCCACATTTAAGAGTTAATTATTCAGTTCAACAATCTAAGAATGTTTAAACAATGTTTAAAGTGTTATCAAATATATAGTATGAATATTTGTTGATATTCAGTAAATACTAGAGGCTATATGTAAACACATTCACATGTTTTTTATGGTATAATTTTCATCTCAGAAAATATTTTCTAAAAATAAAATTATAAGATTATAATGAAGGAAGATTGACATTATTCTCAGTTACATTAAGAATATTTTTTTCTACAGATTTTGATTGGCAGTGGGTTATCTTAGATGGTCCTGTGGATACCTTTTGGGTAGAAAATCTGAACTCTGTGCTAGATGACACTAGAACATTGTGCCTAGCAAACAGTGAGAGAATAGCTTTAACTAATAAAATAAGACTGATTTTTGAAGTGGACAGTCTCTCTCAGGCCAGTCCTGCTACTGTCAGCCGATGTGCAATGGTCTATATGGTAAGTTTTTAATAACTAATTTCTTAACAAAGAAAAGATGTCATTTAGGATACTAACTAGCCATTATCTATAGCATTTTATG
Source organism: Arctocebus calabarensis (assembly GCA_963573935.1). Lineage (NCBI taxonomy): Eukaryota > Metazoa > Chordata > Mammalia > Primates > Lorisidae > Arctocebus > Arctocebus calabarensis. The sequence continues at coordinate 7,994 of CAUYON010139347.1, forward strand.
TTTACTTTCTTTTTGCCTGTGTATTCAGCAATGAGACCACAGTAGTTCAGAAGCTTTGTACCTCCCAAAGCCTCATAATCTAGAATTGAATATGAATGTAACCGCTAATGTTGTCAATAATTTTCTTAGTAACTGAAGTGTCAGTATTTTCTACAACTGTGCTTGAAAGACTGTTAGAAACATTAGCGGTTAGACTGTTAAAAGTGCTTGAAAGCACTACTTACCACAGTTGTACAAAATATTGACACTCCAGTTACTAAGAAAATTATTAACAACATTAACGGTTAGACTGTTAGACTGCTGCTATAATTTTATCTTTTTCACTAGAGGAATATTGCTCTAGGTCCTTTTCATACTCACTCCAAGTCTCTAAGAACTTAGAAAACATATTACGAAAACAGTGTTAAGTAGAAGACACAACAAAGAATAAATATTTTCTGTACCTGAAATTATTAGCTAGATTTTAATTAACCCTACATTCAAATCTCCTTAACTGAATGTGATGCATAAAGCTAAGTGTAGAACTGACTGACTTCTGGGAGGGCAGTTCCCCTCACTACATGCACATAGTCTCAACACACTTCCCCCAATTGCTTGTTCTCTTGTAAGACCATGGTTAGAAATCACAAATCGTTCCAGAAAAGTAACTCCAAAAGCTGTTCTGATCATTTTCCCTTTAATGAATGACAATTCTAGACCAAATCTGGTAGGGGGCAGTGGTGAAGGAAAAAGATAATTAGAAAGTAGGAGGATACTGTATTTGTATTTATGTAAGACCATATTTTACTTTTTGTTATTAGGATCCTGTTGATCTGGGATGGGAGCCTTATGCTAAGTCATGGCTTTTGAAAATTTCTAAAGTTATCAGTAAATCAGGAGTGGATTGTCTTGACCTTCTGATTCAAAAAAGTATCACAGATGGACTACAATTTATAAAGAAGTATGAGAAATTTCAGCCATATCCTACACAGGATGTAACAATTGTCATAACCCTCTGCAGAATTCTTGATGCTTTCTTTGAAATCCTGATTGAATGTGGAGGACTTGGACAAAGTGAGTTTTTTTTTTCCCCTAAGTCATATTGGGGAATTTTTTTTTCACTTAGTCAATGATATAGTATCTTAGCTAGTTAATGCCAATTTATCATCTTAAATTGGGTTTTAGAAAATTCCTGGAAAGCCAGGTATTTTCTGTCTATTTAGACCAACAACTGACATGTACATGGAGCAAACTAAAAACCATTTATAGGGGAACATGTCAAAAGTAAATTAATAACATATTGAAGTGTTGAAGAGTCACAAGAAAAATGAATATAAGGAACCATTAGAGGGTCTCTATTAAGTAAAAATGGTTTTGCTATGTCTTAAAGATTCTTATAGCTATAAATAGTAGAGAAAACTGTTCAAAATTCTAGGTATAAACTGTAATCATACAAAGGCATAAACATGGAAAATAATAAAAATATACCTAAGGAGAGATCAGCAGATTTATGCATTAAGGCGTGGTCTCTGGTGTTAGAGTGCTTATGTTCAAATGCTGACATGTAGTTCCTGGTAAGATAGCAAATTAGCACAGGCTCATAACTCTCTCCAAAACCAGTTTGGGATCTATCAAACTAATATAAGTATTTTGATAAATCTTTGGAATGGCATAGGATAGTTAGATCCCAGGAGGAGGAACTAGCAAACCTGAACAGAAACGAGCTGGGTGCCAAGAATGAGAGATACAGTGAGAGAGAGAGAGCATTTAGGTTTACCCTTTCTCCATTTCCTCATGACTCTTTTTTTAAATTATTTTTTTATTATTAAATCATAACTGTGTACATTAGTGCAATCAAGGAGTACAATGTGCTGGTTTCATATACAATCTGAACTATTTTCATCAAACTGATTAACATAGCCTTCCTGTCATTTTCTTAGTTATTGTATGAAGACATTTGTATTCTGCATTTAGTAAGGTTCACCTGTATCCTTCTAAGATGCACCGTAGGTGTGGCCCCACTGACTATTAATGGGCTATTCTCCTTGCCTTTGCCAGTTAGCACACCACAGCACAGCTAGGGACAACAACAAAATATCATGTCGAGATTGAAGCCTGACTAGGTTAAGGATCAGGTAAAAACATATTTTCTCCTGCCTCCCTTCAAATCTCAAAGCTTAAATGATTAAAAAGGATAGACCATGCCTAGACAAAGAGCAATGCCAGGGTAGATACAGATTTTTAACACACAAGTTCTCTGCTTTCAAGAATATCTACTCCTTCCCCAGGTACACACCTCTAAATCCCTTAGAAGCTCAAGCTAGGAACATGAGAGTACTGGAAACAAAGCATGAAGTCGTTTAAAAGATAAAACTGGAGGCTGGGAGGAAAGAAATAATAGTTTTAAAAACATAATAAATAAGTTGAATGCTGGATTGCTTAGCTGAGAAACCAATTAGTAAGAACCAGAAGATGGAGACTTTACCTCTTTCGTGTTCACATGGATGGAGCTAGAAAATAGTCTTCTTAGGAAAATGTCCCAAGAATGGAAGAAAAAGTATCCAGTGTACTCAGCCCTACTATAGAACTAATTTATAACTCTCATATGAAAGCTATAACTCAATTACAACACAAGAATTGGGGAAAGAGGCAAGGGAGGGGCGGGAAGGGGGGGAGGATCGGTGGAGGGAGAGTAATGAGTAATTGATGGGTTCACATTTACAATGTGTCTTAGAAGGGTACAGGTGAAACCTACTAAATGTAGACTATAAATGTCTGTACACAATAACTAAGAAAATGCCATGAATGCTATGTCAAGCAATTCAATGAAAATATTTCAAATTGTATATAAAACCAACACATTGTACCCCATGATTACATTTATGTACACAACCATGATTTAATAAAAAAAAAAAAGGATTTAAAAAAAAAAAAGAACCAGAACAGTCAACACTCCCTCAGAATGCATCGGGAAGGGATAGAGATTAAATATTACATATTTTAAGGACCTTAAGATACTCATCTATATTATATATAAATGTGTGTGTGTGTGTCTATATAGTTGAAAGGTGAAAGAAGTTGAAAGGTTAACATTCATATACTAGAACATCCAGAAAGAAATTTTTTTTATCTCTGATTAACATTAGGGTACAAACTATTAGGTTACATTGTTTGCATTTATTAGGTAAAGTCCAGTTGGCAATTGAGCCCTTCACCCAGGAGGTGTGGTATATACCTTTAAATTGTGCCCACTAGATGAGAGCTTATCAATTTCCCTCCCTCCTGCCATTGCTCCTCTTACGCCTCTTCCCCTCAACTTGAATTTTTGTTTTCCCTCATGTGAGTGTGTAGCTGTTCATCTACTAGTTTCATATTAGTAAATTGGATACTTGCTTTTCCATTCTTGCAAAGCTTTGCTAAAGAGAATGTTCTTCAGCTCCATTCACGTTAATACAAAATATGTAAATTCTCCATCTGTTTGTGCCTGAATAGTATTCTATGTTGTGTATATATATGTGTGTGTGTGTATGTGTGTATACATGTATATATATATCATAGTTTACTATGGTGTGTAGTATTCTATGGTGTGTGTGTATATATATATATCATAGTTTACTACAGTGTGTAGTATTCTATGGTGTGTGTGTATATATATATCACAGTTTACTGAGTTAAAAGTAGACTTTCCATTTGATTCTGCAATCCTATTACTAGGTATCCATCCAGAAGAAAAAAAAACATTTTACCATAAGGACATATGTACTTCGCCACTCAATCCAAATGTGGATATATATATGTAAACTATATATATTAGTAAAATTAGTGTATGACATAATATAGATAAACTATGATATACATATGTTAGTAAACTACATATATATATTAGTAAACTATATATATATATATATATCATACTTTACTAATCCATTCATATGTTGATGGGCACTTGGGTGGATTCCACATCTTGGCAATTGTGAATTGAGTGGAAAAGTACATATGTCCTTACAGTAAATTTTGTTTTTTCTTCCGGGTGGATACCTAGTAATAGGATTGTGGAATCAAATGGAAGGTCTATTTTTAGCTCTTTGAGGATTCTCCATACTTCCTTTAATAGAGGTTGTATTAGTTTGCAATCCTACCAACAGTTATGTCATCATTTTTATAAGTAAGTTTCAAATTTTTTTTTCTTTTTGTCTTTTTAAAATTGTATCATTTCAATGTATTAAGGGGTACAAGTACAGTTTTGTTACATGGATTTATTGTATGGTTGAGAGATATGAGCTTTCAGTGTACCCATTAAATAGTATATGTACCAAATACTATATGTTATACCTAATAGGCTCTCACAGAGAAAGGGATAAATACTTCCAACCTTGGAAGTGTTCACTGTCCATTATTCTATTTTATATGACCTTAAGTATCTATAGTTTTGGTCCCACTTTAAATGAACATGTGGTATTTCATTTTCCATTTCTGAATTATTTCACTTAGTATAATGGCCTCTGGTCCCATGCAAGTTACTGAAAAGGACATTTTCTCATTTTTTATTGCTGAATAGTATTCCATGGTGTATATATACCACATTCTCTTTATGTACTCTTTATGTACCATATTCTCTTTATGTAATTTTTTATTGCTGAATAGTATTCCATGGTGTATATATGCCATATTCTCTTTGTGTACTCTCTTTATGGAAAATTAACTCATTTCGTATAATGCCTTCTATTCCTTTGGGAAGATACCCAGGAGTGGATTTCTGGATTGAATTATACATCTACTTTTAGTTCTTTGAGAAATCTCCATACAGTTTTCCATAGTGTTTGTACTAATTTACATTCCCACTAATAGTGTATAAACCTTCCCTTTAAATAACTCCCATGGCAGCAGTTATTAGTTTTTTATTTTGGGGGGAGTGTGATTAATATAAGGGTACATACAATAGGTTACATTGTTTGGATTTGTTAGGAAAAGTTGTATTTGAGTCATTCACGCAGGAGGTGTGCCATGTACCCCTACATTGTACCCATTAGCTCAAGCATATTGAACCCCTTTCCCTCTATCCTTTTCCCTGCTTCTTGAATTTGTATTCTTTTTCTCATTTAGGCCTGTAGTGTTCATCTACTAGTTTCAAGTTAATAATGAGTATATGGGATGCTTGATTTTCCATTCTTGAGATTCTTTACTAAGGATCCAGATCAATACAAAAGATGTACAGTTTCCATCTTTTTATGGCTGAATAGTATTCCAGGACATACATATACCGCAGTTTACTGATTCATTTATTTGCTGGATGGGAACTTGTGTTGTTTCCACATCTTTGCAATTGTGACTTGAGCTGTTATAAACATTTGAGGGCAAATGTCCTTTAAAAGGATTTTTTTCTTCTGGATAGATAACTGGTAATGGGATTAAAGGATCAAATGGAAGATCTACTGTTAGCTCTTTAAGGATTCTCCATACTTCTTCCCAAAAAGGCTGAACTAGTTTTTAATCCTACCAGCAGTGTATAAGTGCTCTCTTCGCTCTGCACCCTCACTAGCCTCTGCAGCTTTGGGGCTTTGTGATGTGGGCTATTCTCACCAGAGTTAGGTGATATCTCAAAGTGGTTTTGATTTGCACTTTTCTGATGCTTAGGGATGATAAGCACTTTTTTGTGTGTTTGTTGGCCATTATGTCTTCTTGGAAGAAGGTTTTGTTCATGTCTCTTGCCCAGTTGTTAATTGGGTTGTGTGCTCTTTTCTTATCAATTTGCTTAAGTTCTCTGTAGATTTTGGTTATTTGCCCTTTGTCATATTTGTAACATACAAATATCTTCTCCTATTCTAAAGGTTGTCTATTTGCTTTGTTGTGTCTTTACTTATGCAGGAACTTTTAAGTTTCATCAGGTCCCATGTATTTATTTTTGATATATAATAAGTATTTATTGATCAGTTTCTGATGTCCTAGGCACAGTGGTTACAACAGGAAACAGAATTGACTTACAGAGAAAAATTCACATTTCATTGCTTTTTGAAAATAAACCAATTAAATACAGAAGGTGAAATGTTAGAACCACAGGGAAAAAGTTATTTAACCCTTATCTGCTGGTCAACTTTGGCAATTTATATACTAATGAAGTTACAAAACAAAGAAGAAATCACAAATAGTGAATTAATCATAATATTGTTCTTTATCAAAGAACTGCCTGTGTCAAATTTAATGTAACACTGTAAGTGAACAAATGTGGTTTTCTATAACATTTAATAATTGTAGTGTACCAAATAGTTTAGAGTCTATAGTCCTTGGAAAGTTTAAAGCAAAGCTTTTCTAAAATTATAAGAAATCACTTAGCCCATCTAAAAAAGACTTTTATCTAAAAACTCAAATTTTTATAACTGAAACCAGAAACTCTATAGAAATCATTATGTCATTGTTAACTAGGTTTCTTTCTATCTATCTAACAAAATAGACTCCATGGTTGGAGGAGTGCATTGTCTTCTAAAGGCACCTGTGTGGATAGGTACTGTTTATAAGATTTTCCATAAAACTGTTAATTAAGGCTCTGACCTTGAGTTTTACCTGGATTTTCTAACCAAGCTTGAGTGAAAAAAATGTGGAATTATCTGAATGTAAATTAGGCTTGGAGAAGTTCTGAAAGTAGGGGACCTTGCTCCATTTGCCAAGGTGCTTACAATGGTTATATAAGTTTTGGATTAAAGAAAAATAAATGAATTATAACTTGGTTAGATACTTTGGTTATTTAGCTTGTAAAGTGGCCAAACCTGGATAGAGAGTTTAATTAATCTTAATTTTACTAGGTGGTGTAATAAGTACCTTAAGGGGGAGTTAGGTGGGATAGAATAGCTTGCACCCATGGTGATTCGTCAAGGAAATAAAGCATGAGTAGAATCACGCGTGGACCAGGGACAGAGTGGGAACATCTTCCCAGCTTTGCGGCTGGCCATGGAAATGAGAACACAGCTTAAGATGGTTGTCACCATACTTAAATCTGCGTGAGACCCATGGGGGCGAGGAGAGCTTTAGACCTGACACCAGGAATTTTCGTGCACAGCATGGAAGCACTACGCTAGGCCACTCAAGGTTAAGGGGAATTGGGAACTCAAGCCTTGAGGGGGGTGAATCGCCAGGAATGTAAGCAACCTTGCCCATGATTGGTGAAAACTTGCTCCCATAGTGGTACTTACTGAGTTCAGAGGAGGTGGTGTTGAGTGTTGGTTATGGCACCTTGGCAGCTGGACACAAGCTGAAGATGGTGGTGAGTGCCAGGAGTGGGAGAAGAAGATAGGGAGCTCTCAGGAACTTGGAGCATTCCCTAATTAGATCCCGCTTCTGACGCCAGATGAAAGGGGGGCACTCAGCTGGCATAAACTTCACAGAACACCAAGGCTTGTATGAAAGGTCTTTATTGGTGGGGGAAGCTGCAGAGCAGCATTAAGGAGAAGGGGAGAGAGAGAAAGAAACGGGGGAAGAGAGGAGAGGAGAGAGAGAAGTGGGGGAGAGAGAGAGAAGAGAAGAGGAGAAGAGACACACACGGGGGATGGGAGAGAAAAGAGAGAGAGAGAGAGCAAAAGACAAGGGCATCTGATATAGTCTCGGTTAGGGGAGGTGTCGGGATAGTAGAACAGCCAATAAGGTG
>CAUYON010139348.1:0-14361 GCA_963573935.1 Arctocebus calabarensis
CCAGTGCCCTACTCCTTTGAGCCACAGGTACTGACCAAAATCATATTCCCCGAAATTTTTTTTTGTAGTTTTTGGCCAGGGCTGGGTTTGAATCCACCACCTCTGGCATATGGGGCCAGTGCCCTACTCCTTTAAGCCACACAAATGGTCAGTTTTGAGGGCAATGAAACGTTCTTGCCCACATGCCCCGTGAAGCTTCTGTGACGTCCAGGGCTCGGGTAATGTGGTTTGAGCTCCAGGTGAGCAGGGCCTTGGGAACCGTGGTACCTGTGAGGGTCCAGACTAGTGACCAGCAGGGTCCTGGCAAGTACTTTCTTCCTGTAATGCTCTGCATCCTCCACACCTGGTGCTGTCACCCACCTGTCCCTTCACTGCACAGACAAGCCTTGGAGGAGCTCCCCCAGGGTGCACCAAACTTATACTGCAGCCATCTAGGCAGAGACCCTGAACATACACCCCTCATCGGGTGTGGGCAGCAGGCGTCAAAGGAAACAAGGTGGGAGATTGTAGGCATCTCTACACAGAGGGCCAGGAAGGGGCTCTCTCTGAGAGTAGGGTTCTCACAGAGGGAGGTATGGCCAGAGCATGGCAGGGGAGGAGGAGGAGGTGGGATGGGTGGGCCCAGGAGGGACCTAACCTCACTTCCAGGGCAGAAGCAACTGTAGGAGTATGTTACTCAGCTATGGCTTCATTACCAATTTCCCTAAAATGTGGCAGCTAAAACAGTCACCATCTCTCAGTTCCTGTGGGTGAGGAAAGAGGTCATGGCATGGCTGATCAGTGTGGCTTCTGGTACAGGACAGGGCCGGGGACTCAGTAAAGGGTGGGATGGACCTCTTTCTCACTTTCATCCGCCATGGTTAGGGGATCTCTTCACAGGGCTGCCCAGAGACCACAGCCCAAGGCAGAGGCCAAAATTTGAGTGCCCATGGCTTCTGCTGTGTTCCATTAGATGCACGTTGCTAAGTGTGGGTGTGGACATCAGGGGGTGGGGACCTCTGGGCACAGGGTTAACTCAGGGAGACCCAAAGGAACTACCACTTCAGAGAGTGGCAGGCAGAAGCTGCATCCACGAGGGTGGTGTCCTTCCTTAGACCAGTCCCAACTGCTGGACGCCTGGTTTTATGCTTGCTTGACTCAGCTTGGGCTTTTGATGATATTCTTAGGGAGAGCTGGCCTAGAATGACGCAGCTGCGTTCCCTCTGCCCTTTGGTCCCTTTCATCAATAACCTAGTTTCGCCTCCATCTCCCCAGGAAGGGGTGAAGGAGGATTCTTCAGAAGTGCAGCACTGGCCAGGCACTGCACCACATCCTATTTGGCCCCCAGCACTATGGGAATGAGAGTCCAGCTGCAGATGGGAAACTGAGGCTTAAAAATGTACAGGGGCTCTGCTGAGGCCCCCAGTGGGCAGTGGCAAGGCCAGGTGTGATGCTCTAGTGTGGGCTCGCTCAACCTGCCTGAGTGGGCTATAGAGGCTAGAGCTCTGCCCAGGAGCTGGTCCAGAGAAGGCTGTGCAAAGCCATCCTTCTCTTCCAGGCTGCCTCCCCACCAGACAACCCTCCACTGCCCACCTCCCAGACTGGGAAATGCGTGTGTGGGAGAAAAAGAAGCAGGTTCTGTGGGAAAGGCCAGGCCTTGTGATTAGAGCGGAAACTCCACAAAGGAAAGGAGAGATGTGCTCTTTATACCATTTATAAATTTAGAGAAAGCAAGTGAGTTTTCTGTTTTCACTGCTGTGTCTCCAGAGCCTGGGACCAGACCTAGTATACAGTAGGTGCTCTGCAGTTACTTTCTTCTTTTCTTTTTTTTTTTGAGACAGAGCCTCAAGCTGTCACCCTGGATAGAGTGTTGTGGCTCTGTGGTTACTTTCTAAAATGTTCTTTTTAGGCTCGGCGCCTGTGGCTCAAAGAGCTAAGGCGCCAGCCACGTACACCTGAGCTGGTGGGTTCGAATCCAGCCCGGGCCCGCCAAACAACAATGGTGGCTGCAACCAAAAATGGCGGGGCATTGTGGCGGGCACCTGTAGTCCCAGCTACTTGTGAGGGAAAGGCAGAAGACTCGCTTGAGCCCAAGAATTGGAGGTTGCTGTGAGCTGTGATGCCACAGCACTCTATCCAGGGTGACAGCTTGAGGCTCTGTCTCAAAAAAAAAACAAAAAACCAAAAAACAAAAAGCAAAAAACAAACAAAAAAACCTTTATTTCTCGTTCCCATCTCACCCACTGTTCTGCCCTTCCTTTGCCCTCCCCTCCCCCTAGGGAAAAAATCCTTTATTTATTTAGTTAGTTTTTTGGAGATAGCTCACAGCAATCTCAAACTGCAGCAATCTCTGCATTGGTCTCCTGACTAGCTGGATCCACAGGTACCCACCACCACACCGGGCTAATTTTTCTTAATCTTAGTAGAGGCACAGTTTTGCTATGTTGCCCAGGTTGCCCTTGAACTCCTGGCATAAAGTAATCCTCCTGCCTCAGCCTCCCAAAATGCTAGGATTACAGGTGTGAACCATGTGCCTGGCCATACCAGGGTGTAAAGAATAATTCTGCCCCGCCCCCCTCCAGCTCATTGCCCGTAACACAGTGGTTACGGTGCCAGTCACATGCACCAAGGCTGGTGGGTTTGAGCCTGGCCCAGGCCAACTAAACAACAACTGCAACAAGAAAATAGCCAGGCATGGTGGTAGGCACCTGTAGTCCCAGCTACTTGGGAGGCCGAGGCAAGAGAATCACTTAAGCCCTAGAGTTTGAGGTTGCTGTGAGCTATGATGTCACAGCACTGTACCTAGGGTGACATGGTGACATAGTGAGACTTTATCTCAAAAATAAAAAATAAAAATAATTCCCCCAGTAGGTGCTCTGCAATTACTTTCTTTTTTCTTCTTCTTCTTCTTTTTTTTTTTTTGCAGCTTTTGGCCGGAGCTGGGTTTGAACCCACCACCTCTGGCATATGGGGCCAGTGCCCTACTCCTTTGAGCCACACACAGGTGCTGCCCTGCAATTACTTTCTTTTTTTTTTCCTTTTTTGTAGAGACAGAGTGTCACTCTATCACCCTCGGTAGAGTGCTGTGGCGTCACACAGCTCACAGCAACCTCCAACTCTTGGGCTTAGGCGATTCTCTTGCCTCAGCCTCCCGAGTAGCTGGAACTACAGGTGCCCACCAGAATGCCTGGCTATATTTTTGTTTTTGCAGTTTGGCCGGGATGGGTTTGAACCTGCCATCCTTAGGGCTGGCGCTCTACACCCAGAACCAGAGGCACTGCCCTGCAATTACTTTCTAAAATATTCTTTTTATTTAATTGTTTAAAATACCTTTATTTCTTGGGCAGCGCCTGTGGCTCAAAGAAGTAGGGCGCCGGCCTGCTCAAGCAGGTTTTGATGTTGGAAAGCCAAAAAAAATAAAAAAATAAAAGATCAATACCCACTACAGATGTCAACCTTGCAGTCTTTCACACAATGCCAGAGAGAACAGTCTCTGATTCATACCCCCCAAAATAAGCAGACTCAAAAGGAAAAGAGCAAAGTGAAAAAAAATTGTCAACATGTGACAAAAGGCAAAATTTCCTTAATATACAAAGAGCTGCTACAATTCAAGAACATGATGACTATTACAACAGAAGAATGGGTGAAGTATATAATAGGCAAGCCACAAAAGAAAAGTTGCCAGTAATAATGTACAGAAACTCAACTTTATGAACAAAGAAATTCAAATCGAAACAACAGCATTGGGGCTTGGCACCTGTGGCTCAACAGGCTAAGGCACCAGCCACGTACACTTGAGCTGGCGGGTTCGACTCCAGCCTGGGCCCACCAAACAATGACGGCTGCTACCTAAAAAAAAAAATGGCTGGGCATTGTGGCAGGTGCCTGTAGTCCCAGCTACTTGGGAGGCAGAGGCAGGAGACTCGCTTGAGCCCAGGAATTGGAGGTTGCTGTGAGCTGTGATGTCACAGCTCTCTACCCAGGGTGACAGTTTGAGGCTCTGTCTCAAAAAAAAAAAAAAAAAGAAAGAAACAGCATTGGCCAGGTGAGGTAGCTCATGCCTGTGGCCGGGGAGGGTAGATTGCCTGAGTTCAGGAGTTCAAGACCAGCCTGACCCAGAGCCAGACCTGTCTCTAAAAAAACAAAAAAACAAAAAAACCCTGTCTCTAAAAAGCCAGGTGTAGCAGGCACTTATACTCCCAGCTACTCAGGAGGCTGAGGCAAGAGAATCCCTTGGGCCCAAGAGTTTGAGGTTGCTGCGAGCTGTGATGCCAGGGCACTCTACTGAGGGTGACAAAGTGAGACTCTATGTCAAAACAACAACAGCAGCATTCTGGTTTTCCCTACCCACAGAGGAGTGTGTAAATAAAAGACTATCTGCCCTTCACAGGTCCCCATAGGCACAGAGAAGTGAGGTCCCTCTGGGTGGGCTGGCTCAGCTCTGCATACCACATGGCAGGCTGCATGACCCCACTGGCTCTCACACGCACATAAGCTCTCCTTTTGATGCTGGAATATTTGCAGACACATCATCTCTGCAGATAGGTGTGGGTATGAAACTCAGATAGCTGTTTCTAGGGGTTTGGAGCCTGGAGTTGTTTTTGTCTTATATTTGTCTCTCCCCTATAAAACTTAGCTTCTTTTTTTAAAACAGAGTGTATTTCTTCTATAACTTAGAGAAAAAGGACAACAGCCAGAAAGCAGAAGAAATAGGGTGGTGCCTGTGGCTCAGCAAGGAGGGCACCAGCCCCATATACCAAGGGTGGTGGGTTCAAACCCGGCCCCGGCCGAACTGGAAAACAAAAAAATAGCTGGGTATTGTGGCGGGCACCTGTAGTCCCAGCTACTCGGGAGGCTGAGGCAAGAGAATCGCCTAAGCCCAGGAGTTGGAGGGTGAAACTCTTGTCTCTACAAAAAAAAAAAAAAAGCATCACTGGACTGCAGGTCTCCAGACACTTCAGGGAACTCACTCTGCTTGCTCTTGCTAGGGGTTTCAGCTAATTTGGAGAGGATATAGGTTAGGAGCACCAGCTTGGGCTCTCAGTGCACAGCCCTGGACACTTTCCTGTGCAACACAGGGAAGGAGTATGTGCTTCGAGACCAGTGTGGTCCACGCTGACCCAGGTGCCCAGTCCCTGGCTTCTCCTTCCCAATGGGCTGCAGAAACCTAGCTAGCCTTCAGAGACCCTGCTGCACCACTGTGCCACCAGTATTTTCCTATTGTTGACAGCACTCACTTACATGTACACCTGTTCCTGACATGGCACTGCAGACAGCGGGAGAAGCCCCTTTGCCCAAGTGGGGTGTAGCTGGCTTCACAACATGCAGGTGGAGGTCTACGGCTGCTGTCCTGTACTCTCTATCTGCCTCCACTTGGAGAAACCTGTAGTCTAGTCTCAAACTCCAAACCCCACTGCTCCACAGGGAGGCCTCCCAAGATCCTTGCAATACTGCTCTTGGAAACCCACAGCCAGCTTCCTAGGCAGAGAGCACATGTTCAAATTTTAGGTGGGAATGGATGGTGCCTGTGGCTCAGTGGCTAAGGGACCAGTCCCACATACTGAGGGTGACAGGTTCAAACCTGGCCCCGCCAAACTGCAACAAAAAAAATTTTAGGTGGGAAAATGGTAGTCAACAGCCCATAAAGGGGGATCTGCTTCCCAACAAGCCAGGTGTTTGCACAAGTCCTCAGTGTCAAGGGTTACAGCATAACAATGTCATCTTTTGCTGTTTCTATGTTGGAAATAGTCCATTAAATCCATAAATACATGTATCTGGTTAAGTATGGAACATGCAGACAAGAAAATGAAACCCCCAAAGCTGCTCCTGTGGGTTCTCAACACATTTCTAAGGGCAGGTTGCTGTGCAGGTGGCCAGTACATGTTGCTACGTGGCCAGTACATGTTGCTACCTGGCCACCCACCAAAGTGAAGAAACCTGGACACCATGCTGCAAACACACAGGCACAGCAGGGATGTTCCGGAGAATATGCCTCAGTGACCAGCCTCTCGGGGGAGGCAGTGATACCATGGCACTGCCTCTTATCTACAAAGCATTTCAGTGGTTCCAAGATGCTTCAAGGACAGCCAGAGACCCCAAGGTGAAATGAGGTGAGGGTATGGTGGTTAACAGATAGGCCAAATGAGCCCTTCAAAATCATGAGATGCTAAAACATTTGGAATTTACTCTGGCCAAAACCCCATCTTTGTTGGCTGGGTGGGGTGGCTCACACCTGTAATTCTAGTACTCTGGGAGGCTGAGGCAGGTGGATTGTCTGAGCTTAGTTCAACTCACAAGAGCAGCCTGAGCCAGAGCAAGACCTCATTTCTAAAAATAGCCAGGCCTTGTGGTGGGTGCCTGTAGTCCCACTACTTGGGAGAATGAGGTTAGAGAATTGCTTGAGCCCAAGAGTTTGAGGCTGCTGTGATGCTATGGCACTCTACCCAGGGGGGCAAAGTGAGACCATCTCAAAAACAAAAAAGTCACCACCGTCAGTAACTTCTTCATAGAAAGCTGTTATTAAAGCTGTGGCTCAGGGGGTAGGGTGCTGACCCCATATACTGAGAGTGGCAAGTTCAAACCCATTCCTGGCCAACTGCAACCAAAAAATAGCTGGGCACCTGTAGTCCCAGCTATTCGGGAGGTTGAGGCAAGAGCATCGCCTAAGCCGAGGAATTGGAGGTTGTTGTGAGCTGTGATGCCACAGCATTCTACCCAGGGACACAAAAGTGAAGCTATCTCGGCTTGGGGCCTGTGGCTCAACAGGCTAAGGCGCCAGCCACGTACACCTGAGCTGGTGGGTTCGACTCCAGCACGGGCCCGCCAAACAATGACGGCTGCAACCAAAAAAAAAAAAAGCTGGGCGTTGTGGCAGGCGCCTGTAGTCCCAGCTACATGGGAGGCGGAGGCAAGAAACTCGCTTGACCCCAGGAATTAGAGGTTGCTGTGAGCTGTGATGCCATCGCACTCTATCCAAGGTGACAGCTTGAGGCTCTGTCTCAAAAAAAAAAAAAGAAGCTATCTCAAAAAAAAGAAAAAAAGCAAGCAAGCTGTTATGTTATTAAATTAGTGATAATCAACAATGGCTAAACCAAACAACTATGATGCAACCCTGGTTTTGGACTGCTCTTCAACAACACACTCCCAAATAATCCCCTGCCAGAAGTCAAAGCCCTAGGCCTCACACCAGGCCTCCGTGGACACACCAAGTGAAGACTCAGCTTTACTCCTGATTTATTTCAAGTCCCCAATAGGGGTTTATTTTTTCTTTTCAACATCCTGTTCCGCAGCTTCCTTGGCTCTTTTTGCCCGTATGCCAAAGAGTCGGGCATTGGCTCGGGCCATTCGAAGACTGGCAAATGCCTTGAAGTTCTTCTCCTCCTCAGTGATGACTCTGGCTTTCTCCTTCTTATAGACCTGAAAGGAAGGGAGATGGATGAAATCTCCACCTGCAGCAGTGAACTGCTGTGGCAAAGCCACAACCACATGTAACAAACCTGGAGGACTGTGTGGCAGACTGAGCAATGCTGCTTAGGCATTGCTGAAGAGCTACTGAGGCTGCCAAGGGAAAGAGCCACAGCCACCCTACCTGGGATTTAAATTTAAAAAGTATAATTCTCCCCTAATTTATGGATTTTTGACCACAAGAATTAAAAATAAATAACCCCAAACCCATAGCACCTCAGATCTGAAGCATGTCCCCAGGAAGGGAAGGTTAGGGTTAGGATCTGATCAAACACCCCCAAGCCTGTGGCTTGGGCTTCCAAATAGCAATTGGGAAGTTTTTAAAGATCATTAATTAATTATTTCTGAAAGAAGTTTCAAGAAGGCTTGGCACAGTGGCTCAATGCCTGTAATACCAACACTCTGGGAGGCCAAGGGGGTGGATTGCCTGAGTTCCTGAGTTTTGAGACCAGCCTCAGCCAGAATGAGACCTCATCTCTAAAAATAGCTGGGAGTTATGGTGGATGCCTGTAGTCCTAGCTATTTGGGAGGCTGAGGCAAGAGAATCACTTGAGCCCAAGATTTAAGGTTGCTGTGAGCCATGAAGCCATGGTACTCTACTAAGGGTGATAAAGTAAGACTATATGAAAAAAAAAAAATTCCAAAACAAGTACATTTGGGCAGCATCTATGGCTCAGTGGGTAGGGTGCCAGCCCCATATACAGAGGGTTGCAGGTTCAAACCTAGCCCCGGCCAAACTGCAACAACAACAAAAAAAACTGGGCGTTGTGGCGGGTATCTGTGGTCCCAGCTACTTGGGAGGCTGAGGCACAAGAATCACCTAAGCCCAAGAGTTGGCGATTGCTGTGAGCTGTGTGACACCATGGCACTCTACTGAGGGTGATAAAGTAAGGCTCTTGTCTTTACAAAAAACCCAAGTAATTTCTTTTAGCTTTTTTTGAATCAATACAATTTAAGTGGGGCAAAGAAGTTTAACTATAGGTTCTAGAGTGCCATGAGATTAAAAAAGGTTGAGAAACACTGTCGTAAAACTTCCCAAAAGGCAGGAAAAGGATGTGTTTCATGAAAGTCCACCTATTAAGAATTCATGGTTGCTCTAACCAGAGCAAAAAGAATGATCCTCTCCAAAAACCTGTAAATCTCTATACCCATCCCAGATGCCAATGAGTCACCCCCCTTTAGCTGGACCCCTGCTCCAATAAGCACTCATGTATCCACCCACCCATCTTGCCTAACCCTAAAATCGGGGAGCCGAGTGTTCACTTACATTCCGTATGGGCATGACTGGTCCCGTGAGCTGGGTGGCCAATTTGAGTTCTTCTTTCTGTTTGTTAAGGAGAAAAGAGTTAAGTGGATGAACTTCACTGTATACCTAAAATAGCCCCACACCTCTCCCTGTCCTATATTCTTAGAAAAGGAGCCAGTGCCTATACCTTTAGCTTCCCACATCGCATAAGCCCCCATGTAATGAGTAATAGTACATTGTCAGATACCTGTTCTGTCTAGTGGCCAAAACAAGCAGAAGTGGAGGCTTATTTTATCCCACCTACCGGTGACCCAGGGACAGCACAGAGTAGAACCATTTCCAAATCCAATTCCCAGGAAGGCACTACCAACTTCCTTCTATAAGGGGTTTCTAGAAATATCCTTGGATAGACTGTTCCTCACAGAAAAAAGGAGGCTACAAGCTGGCAACACCACCACCAAACAGGCCTCACTTCTGAGAAAGACTATGTAATCTCAGCCATTTTGATTAATGACAAATCAACTCCTTACTACTCATACTAACAGCCACGTTTGGGGAGATGAAAAAACTGCAGGGAGGGTGGCACCTGTGGCTCAGTCAGTAGGGAGCTGGCCCCATATACCAAGGGTGGTGGGTTCAAACCCAGCCCCGGCCAAACTGCAACAACAACAAAATGCAGGGAAGTATTTTTTCTTCTTAAAACAGCTGAACACAAGGACAACTGGACCAAGCCTCTCAAAAGGCATCTGCCAACACTACTGTGCCCACTGCCCACAGGCTCAGCACTGTACTCACAGAACTGTCCCCCTTCTTGGGAGCCGAGGGCTTCCTGGGGAAGAGGATGAGTTTGGAGCGGTACTCCTTTAGACGCTGCACGTTCGCCTGCAGGGACTCAGTCGACTTGTTCCTCCTCCTCGGATCCACAGAAATCCCGATGGTCCGGGCCACCTTCTTGTGGATGCCGGCCACCTGCCCACAGAAGCACACAGGTGGAGCCAAAGGCGAGCAGTCCCTAACCTCCAGGCTCAAGCGAAAACGCTCAGTTATCAGATGGAAAAGGGTTCACAAGTACTTTCATCAATGCAGTACAGCGATTCCGGAGAATGTCATCATTCAACTGAGAGCAGCAGAGGCCAAACTACAACCCGCCTCCGGTCTCGCGGGTTTGCAACACTCACCCGCAACTCCTCCAGGCTGAAGCCCCTGCCGGCGCGAACTTTGGTGTGGTATCTCACCGTGGGGCACCGGACGATGGGCCGGATAGGGCCGGACGCTGGGCGCGGGGCGATGCGGCGCGCCTTCGCTTGCCGGGCCTTGCGCCTGTCGAGGGGGAGTGCAGCCGCCGTTACCGCACAGGCCACCGCGCGGCTGCCCGGCCCAGTCCCGGAGGCGGCCGCGCCACCCACCGAAGCCCGGACCAGGGCTTCAGCACCACCGCCGTCCACTCACCTGCGGATCTTCCGTGCCGGCTGATTGAACCACGTGGCCACGCGCCGCTGCCAGTCCTTGTGGAAGTGCGGCTTCAAGATCATGCCATTCCGGCTGGGCGCCATGGCTGCCTACGGCGCTGGGGCCGGCAAGAGGAGAGGAGCGAGTGAGACAGAGGCTGGGACGCGGCCGCGCGACCCCTAGGACACCGCCCCGTGCCCTTCGGCCCAGGCCACCAGGCACCACCCAAGGAACCGAGGCCCCGACCCGTCGGAGGCAGAGGCCCTGACTTGAACCCAAGTCCCCTCCATAGCTGCTTCGGCCGCAAAGCTAGGCCGGTAGTGACGGGAGGAGGTAGAAGGAGTTCGATGGTGCCCGATGGAGTCGGATGGCGCCCGCGCGGGACGAAACAGAGAGTACTCACCTCTCAGCCGGAGAACAGCCGAGTGGAAAGGAGCTACCGCCGCCAAGGACCCTGGGATGGTGGTGGGCCCGTCCAATCACAAGCGCCGAATGCTCCGACCAATCAGAGCCAAGAAAGAAGGAAGTGACGACACAGCGCCGCTGGCGCTCAGGAGAACCGCAGTTGCGGCCGGTCCTGCTCCAGTGCGGTCCGGCGCTTCAGCCTGTGCGCGGCCTTCGCGAGATAACAGCAGGGGAAGGGCAGCTGTCCCAAGGCGGAAGGAAAACAGGCGGTATCAGCTCAGCGGAGTCCTGGTTCGAATTCTAGGAATTTTACTTTGTACATTTCTGGGACACAGTATGTTAGCGGTGCTAAGGTACAAAAGATTTATTGAAATGCGAACCAGCGCCACTTAAATTCCTCGTCTTCCTCGTTCCGGCGTTTTTAAAAAAATTATTGTTTATTTATTTTGAGACAGTCTCACATATCGCCCTCGGTACAGTGCCGTGGCGTCACACAGCGCACAGCAACCTCAAAGTCTTGGGCTCCGGCGGTCCTCCTGCCTCAGCCTTCCCAGTAGCGGGGACTACAGGCGCCCGGCACAGTGCCCGGCTGTATTTTGTTGCAGTTGTCATAGTTGTTTAGCGGGCCCAGGCTGGGTTCAAACCCGCCAGCCTCGGTGTATGTGGTTGGCACCGTAACCACTGTCCTATGGGCGGCGAGCCGCGTTCTAGCGTTTATTTGGAATGTTTATTTCATTTCGTAGGTAAAATTAACATTTATTTTATTTTATTTTATTTACTTTTTTTTTTTTTTTTTGAGACAGAGTCTAAAGCTGTCACCCTGGATAGAGTGCTGTGGCATCACAGCTCACAGCAACTTCCAACTCCTGGGCTCAGGTATTCTCCTGCCTCCACCTCCCAAGTACCTGGGACTACAGGCGCCCGCCACAATGCCTGGTCACTTTTTGGTTGCAGCCATCATTGTTTGGCGGGCCCGGGCTGGATTCGAACCCGCCAGCTCAGGTGTACGTGGCTGGCACCTTAGACCGTTGAGCCACAGGCTTAACATTTATTGAGTGCCTTTAGTAATCTGGACATTCAGTATTTCACGTGCATTTTCATATTTAATTCCATGCAACTACCCAATGGGATGGGAGCTATTTTCAATGAGGAAACTTGACAGGATTAGGTACTTACCCAAGGTCACGAGTGAAGGACTGCAAACATCACAGTTGGTGTGCCTACTGTCTGTCTCTTTTTTGTTTCAGGTTCATTGAGGGTACAAAGAATTAGGTTACACTGATTGCATTTGTTAGGTAAAGTCACTCTTATAATTGTGTCCCATTCCCCCCTACTTCCTCTTGAGACAAAGACAAGTATCTTACTATTTTTTTTTAGAGATAAGCATCTTAAAAAAAAATTAGGTAGCCAGGCATACATCCATGTCCTGTGTTCCCATCACCTCTTATTCTCTTAGTGCTATCTGTAAACCTTTACATCACAGTAACTCTCTATTATTATTATTTGAGACAGAGCCTCAAGCTGTCACCCCGGATAGAGTGCAATGGCATCACAGCTCACAGCAACTTCCAATTCCTGGGCTCAAGTGAGTCTCTTGCCTCCGCCTCCCAAGCACCTGGGACTATAGGCGCCCGCCACAACTCCCGGCCATCTTTTGGTTGCAGCCGTCATTGTTGCTTGGCCGGCCTGGGCTGAATTTGAACCTGCCAGTTCAGGTGTACGTGGTTGGTGCCTCAGCACATTGAGCCATAGTAACCCTCTTTAATCCCAGCCCTCACCTTTAGCACATGCCTTCCTCCTGGTAAAACATTTTTTGAAGGTGGTGTCTGTGGCTCAGTGAATAGGGTGCTGGCCCCATATACTGAGGGTGGCGGGTTCGAACCTGGCCCTGGACAAACTGCAACAAAACATAGCTGCGCGTGGTAGTGGGCGCCTGTAGTCTCAGCTACTTGGGAGGCTGAGGCAAAAGAATCACTTAAGCCCAAGAGTTTGAGGTTGCCATGAGTTGTGACGTCACTGCACTCTACTGAGGGTGACAAAGTGAGACTGTCTCTTTAAAAAAAATTTTTTTTGAGACAGTCTCACTCTGTATCCTGGTTAGTGTGCTGTGGCATCAGCCTAACTCACAGTAACTTCAAATTCCTGGGCTAAAGCAATCCTCTTGCCTCAGCCTCCCAAGTAGCTGGAGTTGTATGGACCACAAGGCTGGGCTAGTTTTTTTTGTTTTCTATTTTTAGTAGAGATGGGGTCTAGCTGTTGCTCAGGTTGGTCTCCAACTCCTGATCTGAAAGGATCCTCCTGCCTCGTTCTCCCAGAGTGCTAGGATTATAGGTGAGACACTGGGCCCAGTCCCTCCTGGTAAAACTTAATACACAAGTTTTAAGAATTTCATGATGGGCTCAGTGCCTGTAGCTCGGCAGCTAGGATGCCAGCCACATATACCAGAGCTTGCAGGTTTGAGTCCAGCCCGGGCCTGCCAAACAACAATGAGAACAAAAAATACAAAAAAAAAGGGAGCGGCGCCTGTGGCTCAAAGGAGTAAGGTGCCGGCCCCATATGCCAGAGGTGGCAGGTTCATACCCAGCCCCAGCCAAAAACCGCCAAAAACAAACAAACAAACAAACAAACAAAAAAAGCTCGGTGCCTGTGGCTCAACGGGCTAAGACACCAGCCACATACACCTGAGCTGGTGGGTTTGAATCTGGCCTAGACCCGCCAAACAACAATGACAGCTGCAACCAAAAAATGGCTGGGCATTGTGGTGGGTGCCTGTAGTCTCAGCTACTTGGGAGGCGGAGGCAGGAGACTCGCTTGAGCCCAGGAATTGGAGGTTGCTGTGAGCTGTGATGCCACAGCACTCTATCCAGGGTGACAGCTTGAGGCTCTGTCTCAAAAAAAAAAAAAAAAGAATTTCATGATGGTCAGGCATGGCAGCTCATGCCTCTAATCCCAGTACTCTGGGAGGCTGAGGAAGGTGGATTGCTTGAGCTTAGGAGTTCGAGACCAGCCTGAGCAATGGTGAGACCTTGTCTTTACCAAAAATAGAAAAATTATCCAGGTGTTGTGGTAGGTGCCTGTAGTATCAGCTACTCAGGAGGCTGAGGCAAGAGGATTTCTTGAGCCCCAGAGTTTGAGGTTGCTGTGAGCTATGATCCCACGGCACTATCCAGGGTGACAGAGTGAGACTGTTTCAAAAATTAATGACACAAGATGTAAAATGTGGACACCTGTGTCCTACACTGAATAAACAGGTTGCTGATAGTTTCTAATCTTACTGAGACACCCTTGTGTTAGAAAGTGCAAGTTGTGACTCAGTGAGAATCCTTTTGCTCAGGATCAGGTACCTACAAGGCCAGCTACTCAGGAGGCAGAAGGATCACTTGAACCCAGGAGTTTGAGGTTGCTGTGAGCTTGGCTGATGCCACACTATTCTAGCCTGGGCAACAGAGTGACTATCTCAAAACAGAGAGGAGGCTGGGCGTAGTGGCTCACACCTGTAAACCCAGTGCTGTGGGAGGTTGAGGCTGGAAGATCCCTAGAACCCAGGAGTTTGAGACCAACGTGAGCAAGAGCAAGATGTCTCTACTGGCTCGGCGCCTGTGGCTCAAAGGGCTAAGGTGCCAGCCACGTACACCCAAGCTGGCAGGTTCGAATCCAGCCCGGGCCCGCCAAACAACAATGACGGCTGCAACCAAAAAATGGCCGGGTGTTGTGGCGGGTGCCTGTAGTCCCAGCTACTTGGGAGGCGGAGGCAAGAGACTCGCTTGAGCCCAGGAATTGAAGGTTGCTGTGAGCTGTGATGCCAAGGCACTCTATCC
>CAUYON010139353.1:0-14052 GCA_963573935.1 Arctocebus calabarensis
TTTTTTTAGTAGCTGGGACTACAGGTGCCCACCACAGCACCCAGCTAATTTTTGACGCAGTTCGGCCAGGGCTGGGTTTGAACCCGCAGTCCTCAGTATATGGAGTCAGCACCCTACTCGCTGAGCCACAGGCACCGCAGCCATAGTGTAGATATTTTAACAATATTGATTCTTCCCAGGCATGAGCATGGTATGTTTTTCCATTTGTTAACATTTTCAGCTATTTATTTTCTTAAAGTTTCATCGTTCTCTCTGTAGAAATCTTTCACATCCTTTGTTAGGTAAATTCCCAAATAGTTCATCTTCTTTGGTACTACTGTGAAAGGAATAGAGTCCTTGACTCTTTTTTCGGCTTGGCTATTGTTGGTGTATATAAAGGCTACAGATTTATGAGTGTTGATTTTGTAGCTTGAGACACTGCTGTATTCCCTGATCACTTCTAAAAGTTTTGTAGTAGAATCCCTGGTGTTTTCCAGATATACAATCATATCATCTGTGAAGAGTGAAAGTTTGATTTCATCTGACCCTATGTGGATACCCTTGATCGCCTTTTCTTCCCTGATTGTAATGGCTAAAACTTCCATTATGATGTTGAACAGCAATGGAGACAATGCGCAACCTTGCCTGGTTCCTGATCTAAGTGGAAATAACTTCAATTTAACTACATTCAATATGATATTGACTGTGGGTTTGCTGTAGATGGCCTCTATTAGTTTAAGAAATGTCCCTTCCATACCTATTTTTTAAAGTGTTCTAATCATGAAGGGATGCTGATATTCTCAAAAGCTTTTTCTGCCATCAATTGGGAGAATCATATGGTCTTTATTTTTTAATTTGTTTATGTGCTGAATTACATTTATAGATTTATGTATATTGAACCAGCCTTGAGATCCTGGAATAAAGCCCACTTGATCATGGTGTATAATTTGTTTGATGTGTTCCTGGATTCTGTTTGCTAGGATGTTGTTGAATATTTTTGCATCAATATTCTTTAGTGATATTGGTCTATAATTTTCTTTTCTTGTTGGGTCTTTCCCTGGTTAGGGATCAAGGTGATGTTTGCTTCATAGAAAGTATTGGGTAGTATTCCTACTTTTTCTATATTTTGGAAGAGATTTAGTAATATAAGTACTAGTTCCTCTTTAAAGGTTTGGTAGAATTCCGATGTGAAGCCATCTGCTCCCAGGCTTTTCTTTTTAGGAAGATTTTGTATGGCTGATGCTGTTTCAGAACTTGATTTAGGCCTGTTCAACATTTCCACTTGGTTCTGGCTTAGTCTTGGTAGGTGGCGTGCTTCCAAGTACTGGTCAATTTCCTTCAGATTTTCATATTTCTGAGAGTAAAGTTTCTTGTAGTATTCCTTAAGGATTTTTTTAATTTCTGAGGGGTCTGTTGTTAGTTTGCCTTTACCATTTCTCATTGAAGAAATTAGAGATTTTACTCCTTTTTTCCTGGTTAAGTTAGCCAATGGTTTATCCATTTTATTGACCTTTTCAAAAAAACAACTTTTTGATTTATTGATCTGTTCTATAATTCGTTTGTTTTCAGTTTCATTTAATTTTGCTCTAATTTTGGTTATTTCTTTTCTTCTGCTCGGTTTGGGGTTGGAATGTTCTTCACTTTCTAGTTGTTTAAGATGTCCCATTCAGTTGTTAACTTCCTTTCTTTCTGTCTTCTTGAGGAATGCTTGTAGTGCTATCAATTTCCCTCTCAGGACTGCCTTTGGGTACTTCCCATAGGTTCTGATAATTTGTGTCTTCATTATCATTTTGTTCCAAAAATTGGGAAATGTCCTGCTTAATCTCATCAATGACCCATGTATCCTTCAGCATGGGATTGTTAAGTTTCCATGTTTTTGCTTGAATATGCAGATTCTTGTTGTTATTGAGTTCAACTTTTATTCCATGATGATCTGAGAAGATGCAAGGGATAATTTCTATTTTTTAAAATTTGCTGAGGTTAGTCTTGAGACCTAAGATGTGATTGATTTTGGAGTATGATCCATGGGCTGATGAGAAGAATGTGTATTCAGTTTTGTTGGGATGAAATGTTCTGTAGATGTCTGTCAAATACAAATGTTGGATGGTTAAGTTTAAATCCAGAATTTCTTTGCTTAGCTTATTTTTTGGAGGATCTTTCCAACACTGTTAAAGGAGTATTAAAGTCTCCAACTACTATGGTGCTGGAGGAGATCAAGTTGCTCATGTGTGTTAGAGTTTCCCTTATAAATTGAGGCGCATTCTGGTTAGGTGCATAAATATTAAAACTCATCATTTTGAGTATTACCTTTAACAAATATAAAATGTCCATTCTTATCTTTACTCACTTTGGTTAGTTTAAAGCCTATTGAGTCTGCGAATAAGATCGCAACACCTGCTTTTTTCTGTTTTGCATTTGCCTGGAATACAGATGACCACCCCTTCACCTTGATTCTATATTTATCTTTTAAGGTAAGATGAGATTCTTGTATGCAGCAGATATCTGGTTTAAGTTTTTGTATCCAGTCAGCTGACCTGTGCCTCTTTAGAGGACAATTTAAACCATTCACGTTAATTGAAAATAATGATAAGCCATTTGGATGTGAAGTGGGTATTTTGGATCCTTTCGCCATTGTAGAGTTTGGTATGTGGTCAAAAGTTTCTGCTTGAATTTACTTTTGTGGTGGAGGTTTGCACTGGTCATTATGGAGGATAGGTCTAAGTGTATCCTGGAGAGCTGGTTTAGTTATGACAAATTTCTTCAACATATGGATGTCATTAAAGTATTTAATTTCTCCATCATAAATGAAACTCAGTTTGGCTGGATATAGGTTCTTGGGTTGAAAGTTATTTTGTTTTAGGAGGTTAAAAGTTGATGCTCAGTCCCTTCTAGCTTGAAAGGTTTGAGCAGAGAGATCTGCAGTTATTCTAATATTCTTCCCCTTGTAAGTAATGGATTTCTTGTGTATGGTTGCTTTCATAATCTTCTTCTTCATGTTAACTTTAGTGAAGTTAACTATGATGTGCCTGGGGGATGTCTTATTTGGGTTGAGTCATGCTGGGGTTCTGAAACTGTCTGCTATCTGAATTTCAGAGTCTCTAGGTATGTCTGAAAAATTCTCTTTCAAATCTCAAGAAGAAGGGACTCTGTGTCTTGTGAAGCCAGTTCATTGCTTTCAGGTATCCCTATAAGACAAATATTATTTTTTTTTGAGTTATCCCAGAGCTCTCTGAGAGAATGATCCATTTTTGCCTTCCATTTCTCTACCTCTTTGAGTGTTTGGGAGCATTCAAAGTCTCTGTCTTCAGTGTCAGAAATCCTTTCCTCTGCTTGTTCTGTTCTGTTACTGAGGGCTTCCACTGTATTTCTCAGATCTTTGAGGGCTGCAACTTCTTGTCTCAATGTGTCAAAATCTTTGATCATTTTGTCTTTGAATTGGGTAAATTCTTGAGACATCTTCTGAATTAATCCTACAATTTCTACTTCCATCTTAGTTTCCATTTTGTTGATCTTGGTTGCAATCCAGATTCTAAATTCGATTTCAGACATCTCAGCTATCTGTTTGTGGATGAGATCTTCTGGATTGGATGGTTTGTCATTCTTTGGGGGAGTTGCACTGTTCTGTTTATTCATGTTGCCAGAGTTTTTCTGCTGATTCCACCTCATGATTGTTTTTCAGTGTTTGGCTAGATGAGCAGGTCAAGTGAAATTGGACTGGAAACTTCTGTAGTTGTGTTTGACCAGCTGTTCACCTAGGAACTGGGACTGGTGGCTGCAGCTTTTTCTCTACAATTTTGCAAAGTACCTATACAGTACTACAGTCTGTGACTATACAGGCCTACTTAGCATAGTGGGGGTAGGTTCTTCTGTCTTGTATCCAGCTGATTTCCGTCAAATCCAAGTGAATCAGTAACCCTGGGGTGCAGTCTCAGGTTCGGTGAAATACGAGCAACTAGGGCATCCCTTCCCCCACCAGTAGTATCTGGAAAAGGTCAATCAAACCTTCCCACTACAGTAAAACCTGGGACACACCTTGCAGGGTCCTCATATAATTTGTACAGTTCAAGAGTTCCAGATCAATTGTCCCCAACAGCCCCCGACTCTCTAGGTGGAAAATTCAAGAGGGTTCTAGCAACTAGATGTTAGGGGCTATTGGCAGCTTGAGTGTGATTTGAGTGCCTTTGGAGCTCTGAGGAGTCAGAAATGCCCATCTAGTAGGAGGTTTAGAGCCAGGGGATTGGTGCCTCTTACCTCAGTTTGGTTGTCCTTCACCACCAGATTTTGGTCACCCCAGTCTCTGGTAATCTCTCTGGCAGACTCTCTTAATCCAGTCTCTGTGTCTCTGTTCCATCCAAAAAACAAATGTGCCGGGACTATGCGCCTGCCAGAGTCAAAATGAAGTCGTTGCCTCCTCCTCGTGAAGGGGGCAAACATCCAACAGGGGAGGCTGGGTTCTGCCTGCCTCAGATGCTCAATGGCAGCTGAAGAAATTTTCACCTGAGCTTGGTCCAAACCTGAGGATATCCAAACAGCAAAATAATTTTTCCCTTGGCCACTGCACCTTTGTTGCCACTGTTTTGCAGTACTGGAATCCCTATAGGGTGAAGTATGGCTGCCTCTGGAAGGCCACAGAGATGAGGAGATGGCTCTCCATAGTTATAGCCCAGCAGGATCGCTCTACTAATGCTGAAGTTGGGTAGAAGGTGCCTCCTCTTTAGGTTCGTGCACCTCAGCAGTTTCCGAGCCTCCACCTGCAGTGTGGGAACCCTAGCCTCTGTCTGCTGCTGAGATACTCTTTTTCTTTGGGCCAGGACAGTCCCCTTTCCTTCTATGTCTTCCTGTACAGTTACTGGATTCACAGGAACAGCACAGCTGTATAGCCACCGTCTATGCAATACCCGGTCCTAGCTAAGAAATGCAGACAAGCTGGATTCTGGATGAGTTGGACTTCTTGACTTCCAGACCGGGGGAGGTGGTAGAGTGAAGGATCAAGGTGGCAAGGAAAACATTTAGAACACCAATCACATTAAGACCAAATGAACTAATAAACAAACAAACAAAAAGGCTACCAGACACACAAGCCCACAGATGCACCCACAGTCAGAAACACATAGACATACAGACAAAACAAAACAAACAAACAAAAAACCAAATAACAACAACAAAACAAAAACTAACAATAAAAATAATGATACTTGTAAAATACTTGGGGAAAAAAAAGCCTCTAAAAAATCTGATGTAAGCACTCTCAGAAGCCATAAGAACGGAAGAAGAAGAAGGGGAGAGAAAAAAGAAAGTAGAGTTTGTAAAAGAGTTACAAAAAAGAAGAAAAGAAAAAGACAAATACAATTGAAAATAGAAGAAATAAAAATGCCATAAGAAAAAAAGTAAAATGAAAAATTAATTATCAGTGGCCCTTCCAAGAAAAGAATGAAAAAAAACCCAACCTCAGAAATATTATTCTTGTATATATACATAGAAATACACATCTATATGTATGAGGTAGAAATCAACTTTAGTGTGAATAAATTTATAATGCAATATACTTTGCAGACACCAGATGGCGCTGTGAGTGGTTCCCAGGCTTATACCTGATTCCCAGTGTACTTCGTTACTATGGTAACCACACTACCTGGCTGGTCGCCATTTTTGGAGTTTCTCCAACTGTTTGTTCTCTAAAAGATGCCCCACTTCGGGTGTTTCGCTCCAGACAGCACTCCCAACTGATCTCCAAACTTGGTGCAGGAGTCCACCCTTCAGCAAAGTCCACTTTGCTCCCACGTTCTCCCACAAACTGGCAACTGCAATCGTCAGTGGGAGAGGGGCTGGATGCCTCTTGCTGCCATTCGGGACTGCAGCCGTTTCCACCGCTGCAGTGCACAGGACCCTCTTCACCAATTTCCACAGCTCAGAGTGTCTCCTCCAAGCCCCAGTTCCCTGCACACCCTGAACAGTCAGGCCTCACCAAGATTCCCCACTAGGAATGGCACTGTCTGCTCAATTACTCCCAATGATCTGGGGATCATGGGGAAAAGGTGTCCGCCATTTAGAACAATTCAAAATGTCTGTTCCTGGGCAGGATCCCCTGCCTTCAATTCTCCCTTGGGCTGCCTAGTCCTCTAAGGCTCCAAGCAACACCCCTTTCTGGTCACCAAACTCAGGAATCCATGCTTCACAGAAATTTTCATCAATTAGGTTTTGCGAGTTGTGTACTGCTGTCCTCCCTGTGGGAGGGGCCAGCTGCGGCCATCTCCTGGGCAGGGGAAAAGTCTATATCAGAGTCCAAGGTTTTGAACTACACCTCAAATACAGCAATCCACCAATTCACTGCACATCTCCAGCTGTCCATCCACACCAATAATTCACACGGGGAAATATCCAGAGCCCCCTTCCTCTCACCTGATGTCCTGTGAGAAATGGGCTATGCGTCTGTCCCAACCACCATCTTGCTCCACCTCCTGGGATTATTGGAAGTTGTTTTATAGAAAAATGTAGAATGGTACATACTTCTTCCCAGAAATCTTATCAATATTTCAAATATCAGAAAATATGTTTTCCCAAATTTTATGTTTTAATAAGACATTTATTGGGCAGAAGACCCTTTGTAGCCCATGTTATGTATATGAATTGTTGTTTGACCTGCGTTCATGCTGCCATTTCTTACCTCCAATATGGGTGGCAACTAGGAGTGGTGTCAACCCAGTGGCTCACTATTTGGATGGTTTGGAATGCATATGCTATAAGGCTAAGGTTGTTGGGATCTAGTAGGGAGCCTCAAAGGACAGTTGAAGAAGAAAAGAGAAATAGTGAGATAAAAAGAGAAAGTGGAAAAGATGTTTTAGAAAGAAACAAATATTTGGCTATACTAAAAACTCAGAAAGTTCAAACAAATAAGGATTGAAACGATTCTATACCTCATGGTACTTAGCACACAGTACTATTCTAGTTATTCACTGTAACCAAAACTTAGTGGCTTACAGCACTGATGTGTTGTTATTTCTCATGGAGTAGCGTCAGAATACTAGAGATGCTAGAATCATCTGAAGGCTTGACCAGGGAGGACATCACAGATAGTTTCTGCCTTCAGCCGTGTGGTACTTTAGTTTTCCTCCATGTGGTCTCTTTTTCAGAAGAGTAGCCTCGACTTTTCTTACATAGAAAGAAAGGATAAACTACCAGGCTAGGTAAGGACTATCCCAAGATGTGAAACAGAGTAATTTCTGCTGTCATTGGGCCTACCTAAACTCAAAGGGGTGAAAATATACACTGCTGGGGCAGTGCCTGTGGCTCAAAGGAGTAGGGCACTGGCCCCATATGCAGGAGGTGGCAGGTTCAAACCCAGTCCCAGCCAAAAACTGCAAACAAACAAACAAACAAAACATACACTTCTCTAGATGAACAAGGTCTCATTACAGAAGAATGACAGGATTGGGAATATTGATGGTGACAAATCTAGAAAGCACATTCTACTGTAATTATTCGTTGCACGTTGCATACTGTGAAATGTATTAGGAGCTTTATGTTCACTGTTATCCTCTTATTACTAGGTGAGAAAACCAACTCAGTGTGTTTAAAGGAAATTTCCAAGGTATTCTAGCTAAAAAGGTAGTAAATACCCACCTGTTATTTTTTATATTAAATGTAGACTATAGGGCTTATGACATTTTCCTCATATTTATTCATATATTTTATTAATAACTAATTATTTTTTGAGACAGGCTCACTTTGTCTCCCTCAGTAGAGTGCCCTGGCATCAGAGCTCACAGCAACCTCAAACTCTCGGGCTCAAGTGATCCTCTTGTCTTAGCCTCCCAAAAAGCTGGGACTACAGGCACCTGCCACAATGCCTGACTATTTTTAGAGATGGGGGGTCTTGCCCTGGCTCAGCCTGGTCTCAAACCTATGAGTTCAGGCAATTCACCTGGCTCCACCTCCCAGAGTTGCTAGGATTAAGGAGTGAGCCATGGTGCCCACCCCACATTTATTTTTAAATTAATATTTAATAAGAAATACTTGCCCTGGTTCAGCACCGGTGGCACAGTAGTTATAGTGCCAACCACATACACTAAAGGTGGCGAGTTGGAGCCCAGCCTGGGCCACCTAAACAACAATGACAACTGCAACAAAAAATAGCTGAGGGTTGTGTTGGGCACCTATAGTCCCAGCTACTTGGGAGGCTGAGGCAAGAGAATCACTTAAACCCAAGAGTTTAAGGTTGATGTGAGCTGTGATGCCATGACACTGTACCAAGAGTAACATAGTGAGACTCTGTCTCAAAAAAAAAAAAAAGAAATACTTGTCTTGTTGTGTGGGAAAGAGGAAGGAAGATAAAACAGAAGTAAGAGAGTAAGGGGGAGCAGGGAGCAAGAGAAAGAAAGGAAGGAGAGAAGGATGGGGAGGAGAAAAGAAGGAGAAGGAATAACAGGAAGATAGAACTAGAAGGAAGAACGAAATGCAAGTTCTATGAAAATAGCAACTTTCCAATTGTGTTTACTTCTGTATCCAAAGTGCCAAGGCTAGTACTCAACATGTATGTGTTACATGATTCAAAAATATTTTTAACCAGTTCTCCTTTTGACAGTTATAATTAACACCACAGACAGTAAGTTTGATATTTGCATATGTGACACTTTTCCTTAAAATATTGCCTTATGAAAAGTTTGGGGAGCATATTGATAATTATACTTCATAAAGGCCACCATTTTCATAATCATCAAAATGTACTAGGTAGTTACTGTCTAGTATTATTAAGACAGAGCTCTTTATTTTATTTTATTTTTGAGACAGGGTCTTGCTCTGTTACTTGGCCTGGGGTGCAATAACATTATCATAGCTCACTGCAACCTCAAACTCCTGGGGTCAAGCAATCCTCTTGACTTAGCCTCGTAAGTAGCTAGGATTATGGGTGTGTCCACCGTGCTTAGGCTGATTTCAAACTGCTGACCTCAAGTGATCCTCTTGCTTCTGCCTCCCAAGTTTCCAGGATTCCATGTGTGAGCCACCATGCTCAATGAGACACAAAGTATGCACTATTTCAAAGAAAGTAGAAAAATATAAAGACCCTAGAACCTCCCCTTTATGTATATATCAATCTATGATACAGAGTTTAGAATCAAAAAGTTAAATGTATGTGTGCGTTTGTATATATATAAAGTTAAATGTATATACATGTAAATATATATAAAGACTAAAGAAAAGTATATCATCAGTTTTTGTGTTTAAAAAAGAGTTCAGAAAGAATCTTTTTTTTAGTATGAAAACTTGCCATATGATGTCACTGGCTTTTTGAATAGGAAAGATTCAGTGTCATCCACGAGAATATTCCCAGTGTCCCATTACTTCCGAGGTTACGGAAGGCAAGCATACAGAGAAGAGACCCATATAGGGGAGGAATTGCCAGAAAAATAATAGAGCATTTGCAAACAGAACTTCCCTTTCTGCTTCAGTGCTGGTAGGTAGAATCTTTAGAATGTTGCCCTTTTCCTTTTTCAATTTTTTCTCTTTTGCTCTTCTGTGTGATCTGTGCCTTCTGAACTTAACAATAACTGTGCAGACATCCTGCCCAGTACCTAAAGTTCTGGCTACAATCAATGAAAGAATTTAGGGACTAGTTGTAAAATCCCTAGTGACCCACAGGCTTCTGAACCTTACATTTAGTTTAAGAGGGAAAATTGCTTTTAACAAATACAACTCAGCTATAAGGGAGAGCTCTAAATTAAGGCATGCGTGGTATTGCTCCACAATGACAACTGATTGTTTTAGCACTCATAATTTTTAAAAGATTTCACTTGGTAAGAATGATAAACTTGAATTAAAAAAATTATAGAAACAAATGTGAAACTCAACATTTAGGTTTCAATCAAGCCATTGGGATATTTTTATATGGTCAAAAGAGTTTAGCTAACTTCTGTCTCAATGTAAACTGACATTATAATGTTTTCAACAACAGCATCAATGAAACTTGAATCATTTGAATGTTCTTTTTTTTATTTTTATTTTTTGAAAGAAAGACAAGACAGGAGAGAACTGAATGTTCTTTTTATTAGAAGTTAAAAGTATAGTGTCTGGAATATGAAAAGAAATTGATTAAAAATTCTTTCAAATGATAAATATTAGAAATTACTAGAGGAAAACCAGAAAATACAAGTATTAAAGGAAAAAGATATAATATCCAGGTTTGTCTTACAGTTAACTGGTGAACAAATTGAAATCCAGCAATGTAAATTAATTTCCCTGTCTGCTAGTGAAGAATAAGTCATTTATTCATTCAATGAATAGCTGTTGAGCTCTGCTATGTGCCAAGCACTGTACTGGGTTCTGGAGATTGAAGTGGGAAAAAAAAATTCTGTCTTTTTGAAACTTTCATTGCTTTTTTGTTCTGTGACAGTTAAATGATCAGAGAAGAGTGTATTTTAAATTGTAATTTTAGAGCTAAAAATCTTCAAAATATTTTAATCATAACTGTCATTGGCTACAAAAATGCTGCAGAAATTCTTTATGTAAGAATTTATATTTGTGTATTGCAGACAATTCAGCTGCCTTTAAATTTAAAGACAACATTCAGCACAAGATCCCATCATCTGGATAAGTAACTAAAAAGGAAAAAAGAAAAAAACTATGATGTGAATTTTACTTGACAAGGGCTAACAACAATATTGAATCTGTAGAGGTTCATCTGAATTGGACAACCCACCCTTCTTCAACTTTGATTTCGGTGTCCACATGTGTATTCACGCCACGTATTGTATGGGTCAGTGGGATGAAACCACATGTTGTCTGAAGTAGTTAACAGTATCAAAGAAGCAGCTGGAGGATGTTCAAAGTTGATGAGAATTCCATTCTTTAACATCAACAATTGGGAGTTTCTTCTAAAATGCCCAGATTTAATCAGGTGTCATTTTTATCAATGTGGGATAAAACTTTGCTATGATATTGACATTCTCCACTTTCTCAGAATATATGTCAGAATAAATACAGTGCTCACAAAGCTCCCACATTTAATGTAGGAATGAATGTGGACCTGCAGGTAGCCGTACACACGTACATAGATAACGTGGTATGCAGACAAAGTTATACAAGCAGGATTTCAAAGTAATTTTCCATAAAATACAGTTATTGGATTATATTGCAGAATTATTAACTTGAGTGATTCATGAAGGACATATGAAATATTCTGTTCTTATTTTGAGGAACTTTACCTATGCCCTAAGTTGTTTTCTCCTTTTGGTGAATAGTCTATTTCAGGGGAGAGCTGAGAAAGGTGAAGTAACTTCTAGAAGGTCCCAGAACTAGGAAGGGACCAGTCAGGAATTAATATGTGACGTTCTTCCTAGTTTGTCCCTAGGTTTCTTTTACCCTTTGATTATTCTCTGATTTATGGCTTCTCTGATTGTCCAGACCCAGTTCGGGTCTATTGTTTTTCTTTTTCTTTTTTTTTAATTGATTTTATTATTAAGTCATAGCTGTGTACATTAGTGTAATCAAGGGATACAATGTGCTAGTTTCATATACAATCTGAACTATTTTCATCAGACTGATTAACATAGCCTTCCTGGCATTTTCTTAGTTATTGCAGGAAGATATTTGTATTATGCATTTAGTAAGTTTTACCTGTACCCTTTTAAGATGCATCATAGGTGTGACCCCACCATTTACCCTCCTTTAACCCCAACCTTACCCCTCCCCTATCCTCCCTTGCCCCTTTCCCCATATTCTTATGCTATCATTGGGTTATAGCCTTTATATGAAAGCCATAAATAAACTTCATAGTAGGGCTGAAGTACATTGGTTACTTTTTCTTCCATTCTTGAGATACTTTGCTAAGAAGAATATGCTCCAGCTGCATCCATGTTAACATGAAAGAGGTAAAGTCTCCATCTTTCTTTAAGGCTGTGTAATATTCCATGGTATACATGTATCACAATTTATTAATCCATTTGTGGGTCAATGGGCACCTGGGCTTCTTCCATGACTTACCAATTATGAATTGGGCTGCAATAAACATTCTGGTACAGATGTCATTGTTATAATGTGATTTTTGGTCTTCTGGGTATATACCTAGTAAAGGAATTATAGGATTGAATGGCAGGTCTATTTTTAGATCTCTAAGAATTCTCCAAACATCCTTCCAAAAAGAACGTATTGTTTACATTCTCACCAGCAGTGTAGAAGTGTTCCTTTTTCTCCAAATCCACGCCAACATCTCTGGTTTTGGGATTTTGTTATGTGGGCTAATTACTGGGTTAGGTGATATCTCAAAGTAGTTTTGATTTGCATTTCTCTGATGATTAAGAATGGTGAGCATTTTTTCATGTGTCTGTAGGCTGTGCGTCTGTCTTCTTTGGAGAAGTTTCTCGTCAAGTCCATTGCCCATCCTCAGATGGGATCACTTGTTCTTTTCTTGCTAATACGTTTGAGTTCTCTGTGGATTCTGATTACTAAACCTTTGTTGGAGGCATAACCTGCAAATATTTTCTCCCATTCTGAGGGCTGTGTGCTTGCTAAACTTACTATGTTCTTGGCTGTATAGAAGCTTTTTAGTTTGATCAGGTCCCAGTAGTGTATCTTTGATACTGCTTCAGTTGCCTGAGGAGTCCTCCTCATAAAATATTCACTCAAACCAATTCCTTCAAGAGTTTTCCCTGTACTTTCTTCTAGAATTTTTATAGTTTCCTGTGTTAAGTTTAAATCTTTAATCCAGTGAGAGTCTATCTTAGTTAATGGTTAGAGGTGTGGGTCCAGTTTCAGTTTTCTACAGGTTGCCAGCCAGTTCACCCAGCCCCATTTGATAAATAGGGAGTCTTTTCCCCACTGAATGTTTTTAATTGACTTGTCAATTAAAAGATCAAGTAGCAGCAAGTAGCTGGATTCATCTCTTGCTTCTCTATTCTGTTCTGAACATCTACCCCTCTGTTTTTGTGCCAGTACCATGCTGTTTTGATCACTATCGATTTATAATAGAGTCTCAGATCTGGTTGAGTGATTCCTCCTGCTTAGTTTTTATTTCTGAGTAATGTCTTGGCTATTCAAGGTTTTTTCTTATTCCATATAAAATAAAGTATTATTTTTTCAAGATCTTTAAAATATGACAATGGAGCTTTATTAGGAATTGCATTAAAATTATATATTTCTTTGGGTAGTATGGACATTTTAACAATGTTGATTCTTCCCAACCATGAGCATGGTATGTTTTTCCATTTGTTAACATTTTCAACTATTTATTTTCTTAAGGTTTCATAGTTCTCTTTATAGAGATCTTTCACATCCTTTGTTAGGTAAACACCCAAATATTTCATCTTCTTTGGCACTACTGTGGAAGGAATAGAGTCTTTGACTGTTTTTTTGGCTATTGTTGGTATATATAAAGGCTATAGATTTATGGGTGTTGATTTTGTAGCCTGAGACGCTGCTGTATTCCTTGATCATGTCTAAAAGTTTCATAGTAGAATCCCTGTTGTTCTCCAGATATACAATCATATCACCTGCGAAGAGTGAAAGTTTGATCTCTTCTGACTCTATGTGGATACCCTTGATCGCCTTTTCTTTCTTAATTGCAATGACTAAAACTTCCATTACAATGTTGAAGAGCACAGAAGATAATGGGTAACCTTTCCTGGTTCCTGATATAAGTGGAAATGATTCCAATTTAACCCCATTCAATACAATATTGGCTGTGGGTTTGTTATAGATGGCCTCTATTATTTTAAGAAATGTCCCTTCTATACCAAATTTTTTAAGTGTTCTGATCATGTAGGGATGCTGCATAGTGTCAAAAGCTTTTTCTGCATCAATTGAGAGAATCATATGGTCTTTATTTTTTAATTTGTTTATGTGCTGAATTACATTTATAGATTTGCATATATTGAACCAGCCTTGAGACCCTGGGAAAAAGCCCACTTGGTGATGGTGTATAATTTGTTTGAGGTGTTGTTGGACTCCGTTTGTTAGGATCTTGTTGAGTATTTTTGCATCAATATTCATTAGTAATATTAGTCTATAATTTTCTTTTTTTATTGTGTCTTTCCCTGGTTTAGGGATCAAGGTGATATTTGCTTCATAGAATGTGTTGGGTAG
>CAUYON010139362.1:0-13501 GCA_963573935.1 Arctocebus calabarensis
ATAGTGATCAAGAAAATGCCATGAAGGCTAACTGTAACAGTACGATCAAAACATTTCTGAATGTATATGAATCGTGCCCTATGATTGCACCAATGTACAGAATTATGATTCAATAAAATTATAAAAAAATAAAAATAAAAATAAAATAAAATAAAAAAGCAGCAGTAAAAGCGGGAGACGCAGCTGTGAAGAGGAAGCCAGCCTGTCTGCAGTCACACCTGTTTCAGAGGGAACAGGGGGGAGAGCATGGTGTTCAGGAATGTAAACAATACAGATCCGGGGTGGAAAAGACAACGAAAAAAATATATCAATGAGCACCAAAGGAGGACTGGCTTACCTCTCTAGTTACAAGGAAAAGGCTAATTACAAGAATTACTCAGATTAAAATACTAGAGTTTGAGGCAAAGCCACTAAGGTTAACTAAAGGAGGAGCAGAAAGGGAAACCAGCGTCCAGCCCTCAAGGTTATACTCTTTGGCCCTGTACTGCATCCATTGCAGTCGGCCCTTTAACAATGCAGGGTGTGGGGCGCCCACACCTCCCTCCATCATTGAAAACCTGCATGTAGCTTATGACTCCCCCCAAAATGTAACTACCAATAGTCCACTGTTGACTGAAGCCTTAGTGATAACACAGTTGCTATGTGTATTCTGTATGTTATGTATGTTACATGTCATATTCTTACAACAAAATAAACTAGAAAAAAGAAAATGTTGGCAAGAAAATCATGCTGGAGAGGAAACACAATTACAGGGCTGTGAGTACAGGAAGTTTATAACGGTCTGTTTACATGGTCTGCTTGAAGTGGTGGGAACCACAGCGCAAACCGCCATCTACGGTACAGGCCACTCAGCTTCCTTTCTCTGCTCACCTTATGACTTTCTCTGCTCTCAGGGAGTGTCCGGCATCCCCAGCGGCACTTCACACAGGTTCCACCTTGGTATTCAGAATTAACAGGATTACACTAAACTGTGAAAAGTGCACGAGAACCTCAAGAGGTCACTTTCTAGTGTGACAGGCAAATCACGGGGGAGGTGAACAGCTCGTGCAGAGATCATTAGGCTCACACAGCGTTTTACGTGGATCCTCACAAAATTTAGGCTCACTTCAACAGCAGTAGGTAGTGGCTGTGAAGTTTTTAAGTGGTACAGGTCATACCACAGTTAATTTATGCAGTTATGATATAGTACTGTACCTGGACATTTGTTTCCATTTCTCTTGACTGTGAATGTTCCAGGTACAGTCTGTAAAAGTTTGTGCATGCAACTTTTGACACATTTTAATTTTATTATAGATGTGGATTATTATGTATGGATATTCACATAGAATAGAAAAGTATCTACGTATATTTTAGGTATTCATCACATGAATATTTTTGACATTCTTAGGCTATCTAAATCTCCATGAATTTTTCCAGCATATTTACTGAAAAAAAATCTGCAAGTTGACCCGGGCAGTTCAAACCCATGTTGTTTAAGGATCAATTATGTATATTTTGAGAAGTTTATCCCGTTGACTAGACTATATTCTAAGCAATACCAACCAAACTGCCTTTAATCATCATACATGGAAACATTTTCACAGGCTACAACATAAATAGCACATCCAATAAATGCAATAAGTTATTCCTTTAAAACATGAAAAGCACAAGTGATTATCAAGTTTTGTCCTTAAAAAGAAACTTAAACCGTTAAGTAGTCAGGGAGGTCAACCCAAAGTTGACCACCTGCCTACATTGACCACTTCCCTCCGTTGCCCTAATTTACGTCGAGCAGACATTCACCCCATGTACGTACCAGTGCAGCAGGCCGAGTTCCTTACGTTGGCCACCTCCGTATGTTGACCAGTTTGTTACAGTCCCTGGGTGGTCACTCACAGAGGTTCTGCTGGACTGTGTAAGAAAACAACGAAGTCTCCTTTTACTGGATTCAGAAATATATTGATAGTTTCTGGTAGCTGTTTCTATCTTTAGCTCCCCTTTGATGTAAAGGATAGGAAAGGATTACCATTAGATTGGGAAATTGAGGAGTCAGTTAGAAATGAAAGGGTTAAAGGGGCAATGGGACCAAACCCCCGCCTGATTTGGCAGCATTTCTTCAAAGTAGAGAGACGTCCTCCTTGTAGGAAGACACTTACCACTGTAAACTTTGGTCATCTGAGGCTTAAAAGTGAAAATACATTGCTCCATCTCACAGTGTTCCCAAACTCAGTAATGTTGACCAAAAGAATGTCATGAGTGAGACAACGGGAACAGAAAAAGTGCCCCTGGTTGTATTTTCAATTTACTATTCTCCAAACACTTCATTATAACTTGGCCTGCATCTTAGTTCAAAGGAAGCACATTCTGAACAAAATGAATATAAGATGAGGGAACCAACATATGCAGAAAATTTGTCTAAGCTTTAATTTAAAGCAAAATTAATAAATTAGTGACTTTGACATTTTGTGTTCCAGTGGGTAGAGAAAATTAGCACAAGGAACAGTAAAAACTCTACATCATGAAAACATTTTGAAGGAAATTGAAATAGGCAAGCTTTGGAATTGCAAGTTTGATTTAACATTAATTTAAACTTGCCTTTCTCTCTATTTGAATTAATCTATCACCTAAAATGGGCTCTAAAAATGCAAAGTTCGATAATTAATAATTAATTAATATTGCAGAATTAATTACAGTTGTGATACTGAATATTAAAATGAAAAAGAAATGATCTAAATGTTTATATTCATTTATTTTTTAATATCTTTTGACTAACATGTTATGCATCAATTATTTTAAGTAGTAAGAAAAATTTGATAATTCTTGTATTAAGGTAAAATTTGTCATTGTATTATGACAAATTATTTGATGATTTCAGTAAGTTCATAACAATAGGAAATATTTTTTGTCAAAAGAACATATTTAAAAACTTTGAGACCACTCCTATGGTGCATTTTACAAGGGTACATGTCAAATCTATTAAGTGTAGAGTATAAATGTCTTAACACAATAATTAAGAAAGTGCGGTGAAGGCTATGTTAACCAGTTTGTTGTAAGTATTTCTCTTTTTTTTTGTTTGTTTTGCAGTTCGGCCGAGGTTGGGTTTGAACCCGCCACCTTCAGCATATGGGGCTGGGCCCAACTCCCTGAGCCACAGGTGCTGCCCTGTTGTAAGTATTTCAACTTGTATATAAAACCAGCACCCTATAAATGCACTAATGTACACAGCTATGATTTAATAAAAAAAAATAAAATAAAAACTTAAGTTTCAATATCTCATTGGTATATTTCTATGTATCACTGGAAACAGTGAATATACAATAAAAGCAAAGTATCTGAATTAAAATAAGTAATTTAGCTTGACTAAGGAACTTGAGTCAGGTTGCTAATTAATACTGTCTCTCTATTAGAAAGAAACTAGAAGTAGAGAAACCTGGATATTAATTTGAATTCTGTCATCAATTTGTTTTGAGTGATCACAGCAAGTTGTGGTGGTTTTAATTTCTTGATAAAAATAAGAATTATCTACACTGAGCAGATTGAAAGAAACTAGAATATGAAATATCTTAGAAGAAAGAGAATGACGTCCAAACTGGACATTGATTCCAGTTAATATTATTTTCACATTACTGCTGTGGCAACACTACTTACTTGATCAAATAGGAGCTCTAAGTCACGTGATAGTTACTTATTACACATTAGTCGTTTGTTGAGCAAGGTTTACATATTCATGAAGTTAGACAACTTATACTTCTTGGTAAAATTTACTTGAACAGTAAAGATCCTAAGTGTGACCCATCCACGAACATTTGTTGTTCTGTACCAAGCCTAATGCTTGGCCCCTGAGAGATGCAGATTGTTTAGATATTAAAAATACCACAATTTACTTTAATCCTTACATGAAGTATTGACATGAGGAAATAAAACAAGTTATGATGAAGTTCATATTTCCTTTCTTCTATCAAACATAGAGATTCTCTCAGAGTACAGCATTGTTGTTGGGTAATTGGAAAGGAATGAAAAATGGGAAAATAAATCTTTTTGTCACTGCCCTTTTATCTTTATCACGTTTCAAGTACCTCATTGCAGGCAACACTTACAAAACAACAAATGTCGCCTGGGTATTTTTTTAAATATAGTATCAAATTTATTTTTAGTTTTCATGTAGAAAATGAGTTTATAATCTCAGAAAGTATAATTAACTATCACTATGTGTAATAATTTAAAATAGACGTATCAGAGAACTTATGACAGTCAACTGATCTCATTTATTACCAGGTAGACGTCCAAAGTCTCTACAGTTAATGGACTCTCTGTATCTTCTCAGTAACATAACTTTAAAATAACTTATCAGCCAGGTAGGAAATTAAGGATTTGGGAGACTCAAGCTAAAACCTAGAAAACCAGCTTTTACCAGAACCACAGATTTTTTCATCATTCATTTTAAATCAGTTGAAATGTTAAAACTAAAGGAGATTTGTATTCCCAGTGTAAATACTATCTTATATAATCTCACAGCCCAAACTTTAACAAACTGTGGTCTATAACGCATTTTCTAAGCCATAGAAATGTTTAATAATAACGGTCATATGCAGATGTTATACTAAGCCATTTACATACATTTTTGTTGACTTAACATCTAAAGTTTGAGGGCCTCCTATATGTCATACCTGTGGAAGGCAATAAGAACATGATGGTAAGGGGCGGCACCTGTGGCTCAAATGAGTAGGGCGCTGACCCCATATACTGAAGGTGGCAGGTTCAAACCCAGCCCCGGCCACAAAAAAAAAAAAAAAAAAGACTATAATGGTGAGAACAAAGACATAAGACCTCCATGGTAATGTCAGCTTATAGGAAAATACACTAATCATAACTGAATATAAAGTTATAACTGTTATACAAATGAATGTATGCTATTCTGAGAAAAAATAACCTCATGCTAACCTTTCAATTATATCAGAAGTTTATAACATTTTTCAGATGAAAAGGTAAATTTACTTAATTTCTATAATATAAATTCTTAAAAGTGAGAGAATCCAAGATTAAAACATGTTATTTAACATCAGATCTAGCGCTTATAAGCAGTAACCCACAGTGGCTTTAAAAGTTTTCACAGCCTTGAAAAATCGTCTTGTATTTGTTTTTATTCTTTAAGAATGGAATCTGATATGAATGAAAGGCATTTACCTAGACACAGATTAATTGAAGAGTATACATCAGTAAAACTCTTTTAAAGTTTTAATCTATCAATGAAATATATATTTTTAGTTCTTAGATGGGGCTGTAGTTAGCTAAACAAATAAGTTATTCTCTGAAACTTCTAATAAATAAAGTAAAGGTATTGGGCTATTCCAGAAAGGCAACAATGGTAAATAATAATTTATTTTTATCATTTTTGGTTAACATATCTAGTTATCAAATTGTCAGAGACTCTGTTCAGATCTTTAACGTAATGCCATCACAATGGCCTCTAAGACTATTCAATATATATATTGAATATATATATTGAATTGAATATTTATGTATTGAATATATATATTTTTTGAATATATATATATTGAATTGAATATATATATATATATATATATTTTTTTTTTTGTAGAGACAGAGTCTCACTTTATTACCCTCAGCCCTAGCATCACACAGCTCACAGCAACCTCCAACTCCTGGGCTTAGGCGAGTCTCTTGCCTCAACCTCCCGAGTAGCTGGAACTACAGGTGCCCGCCACAATGCCTGGCTGTTTTTCTGTTTTTGCAGTTTGGCGGAGGCCGGGTTTGAACCTGCCACCTTTGGTATATGGGGCCGGCGCCCTATTTGATGAGCCACAGGCGCCGCCCCTATTCAAAATATTTGTTTCTCTTTTCTGTTACTATATGACAAAAAATAAAGCTGAATGTTTGTTCCTCACCCAGTTTTCAGGGAATGCACAACAAGATGTAGGTAAGATCGTGTTCCATGAATGAAATCCACTGTTGGAGAGATGTGATTTCAGAAAACTTTACAAAAAACGTCTAAAAAAGATAGATGCTCAGAATTGCTATGATTCGTTTGCAAATCTAGCTGTTTCTCATCTACCTACATATATCCAACTCGGTATAGAATATCCAGGGCCGGCAGGAGCTGGGACTTAATTATTTAACAAAAGTGATTGATTCTCCTGAGCCATTCCAGCCAGGCTTATCCAGCTTGCACGTATGAAGACGCTACAGAATGAAGGCAAACTGCTGTCTTGTCTACACTAAACCACCACAAACTGCACTTTTTACCTATAAAGTGGAAATAATATATTCTCCTGTAGTTATAAGGCAAATTAAGGTAAAGAAAACTAATATAAAATAATAACACGGCTTGGTGCCTGTGGCTCAGTGGGCTAAGGCGCCAGCCACGTACACCTGAGCTGGCGGGTTCAAATCCAGCCTGGGCCCACCAAACAACAATGACGGCTGCAACCAAAAAAGGGCTGGGCGTTGTGGTGGGCGCCTGTAGTCCCAGCTACTTGGGAGGCAGAGGCAGGAGACTCGCTTGAGCCCAGGAATTGGAGGTTGTTGTGAGCTGTAATGCCACGACACTCTACCCAGAGTGACAACTTGAGGCTCTGTCTCAAAAAAAAAAAAATAATAATAATAATAACATATTCTCCTGTAGTTATAAGGCAAATTAAGACAAAGAAACTAATATTACATTACAACAGACTTCATTATAATTATTCTTTTAACTCAGGCTTAAGAGGACTCCATTCCTTGACATCTTCATGTGTAAGACTGAGTGAATATCTTCATTAAGTCCAAATAACCATGTAATAGAGATATTGTTTGTGGAACAAGAGCTTTATTTTAAGATTTTTTTTTTATGCTTTTTTGAGACAGAGTCTTGTTATGTCACCCTTGGTAGAGTGCCATGGCATCACAGCTCACAGCAACCTCAAACTCTTGGGCTTAAGAGATTCTCTTGCTTCAGCCTCCCAAGTACCTGGAACTACAGGCACCCACCACAATTCAAGGCTATTTTTTTGTTGTTGCAGTTGTCATTTTTCTTTTTGTTTAGCTAGCCGGGGCTGGGTTCAAACCTGCCAGCCTGGGTATATGTAGCCGGTGCCATAAGCACTGTGCTACAGACTCCGAGCCTATTTTAAGATATTTTTAAAAGTAATTGATCATTTCAACTGGCAAATAAAAGCAGTATATATTTATCATGTACGTCATGATGTTTGGAGTTATTGCATACACTGTAGAATAGTTAAGTTGACCTTATTAGCACATGCATTACCTGACATGCTTACTAGTCTTATTTTATAATTCAAACACTTAAATGTACTCCTAAAAACTTTAAATTCAAATCTTAGCTTACTATACTGATCATGTTTGTACAATAGATCTCTTGAACTTATTCTTCCTCATTGAAATTTTGTATTCTTTGACCAACATAGATCCAACTTCCCCAGCTCCTGAAACCCATCACTCCACTTTCTCCTTCTGTGAGTTCAACGTTTTTAGGCTCCACATAAAGAGGAGACATAGCATTTGTCTTTCCATTACTGCTGCATCTAATTTAACACCATGTCTTCCAGGCTCAGCCATGTTGTGACAGATCACAGGATGTTCTTTTTTAAAGTCGAGGGGTATTCCATTGTGTATAGATAAAACATTTCCCTCATCCATTGTTCCATCCTTGAACACTGATATTGATTCTATATCTTGAGTATTGTGCATAATAGTGCAATAAACATATATGTGCAGATAACTCTTTGATGAAAGCTTTCAATTCTGTCTTATTGTTCGTTGTTTTTATGCCAGGACAATGATATTTTTATTACCATAGTTTATTATTATTGATAGTATAATGTGAGGTAAGGTGGTGTGATCCCTCCAGATTTCTTCTTTTTGCTCAAAATTACTTCATATATCCAACATCTTTCGTGATTTCATATGAATTCTATGATGGACTTTTTTTTTTTTTAAATGTCATCGGATTTTGACAGGGATTGGATAAAATCTGTAGATTGCTTAGGTTAATAAATATTTTGACAATATCGATTCTTTCAACTCATGGGCATGGGATATCTTTCTATTTATTCATGTTTCTCAATTGCTTTATTAGGATATTTGAGTTTTCAGGGTGCAGATTTTTCTCCTTGGTTTAATTTTTCCTGTTTTTAAAATGTTACTGTATATGGAACTGTTCTCTTGATTTCCTTTTTTGGGTAGTTTATTGTTAGTATTTACAAATTCTACTGATTTTTCCATATTTATGTTGTATTCTGAAAGTTTACTGTATTCATGTATTAGTTTTAATTGAATTTGGATGGAGGCTTTAGGGCTTTCTATGTATAAGATCATGTTATCTACAAACAGGGAAATTTTACTTCTAATTTGGATTCCTTTTGTATTTTTTCCCTTTCTGATTACGTTGGCTAGGCCTTGCTGAATAAATGTGGTGAGAGTGGGCATCCAAAAATTGCAATTTATGGCTCTTACTG
Source organism: Arctocebus calabarensis (assembly GCA_963573935.1). Lineage (NCBI taxonomy): Eukaryota > Metazoa > Chordata > Mammalia > Primates > Lorisidae > Arctocebus > Arctocebus calabarensis. The sequence continues at coordinate 8,454 of CAUYON010139362.1, forward strand.
TGTTGAAGTACATTCCTTCTATACCTAATTTGTTTAGAGTTTCTATCATAAAATGATGTTTAATTTTTTCAAATGTTTTCCTGCATCTATTAAGATGACATGATTTTTTTCCTTTCTTATGTTAATGTGGAATATCACATTTATTGATTTGCATATGTAGAATCATCTTTGCATACTATGGATATATCCCATTTAATCACAGTGAATTTTCCTGTTAATTTCTTGTCGAGCTCCATTTGGTAGTATTTTGTGGAGGGTTGTAATTGTTTTTCAGTTTAATTTTTTGTACCATCCTCTTTTGACTTTGTACTATCAGGGTTATGATAGTCTCAAAAATGAGTTCCTTCTTTGTTTTTTTGGAAGCATTTGAGAAAGAATGACATTATTGCTTCTTCTAAATATTTGCAGATATCAACAATGAAGCCACTGGGTCTTGGACTTTTCTTTGATGAGAGATTGTTTTTGTTACTGACTCAGTCTCATTGCTCATTACTCTCATTATTGATCTATTCAAATCTTTTATTCCTTTATGATTCAGTCTTAGTTGGTTGTATTTGTCTAGGAATATATCCGTTTCTTCTAGGTTATCCGATTTGTTGACATATAATTATTCACTGTAATCTCTTATGATTCAGTTTTTTTACGCTCTTGCTCTGTCACCCAGCCAGAGCACAGTGGTGCAATCACAGTCACAGTTCACTGCACCTTTCAATTCTTGGGCTCAAGCAATCCACCCATCTCAGCCTCCTGAGTCTCCAGGACTACAGAAGCATGCCATTGCACCTGGCTAATTAAAAAAAAAAATGGCAGACATAAGGTCTCAATATATTGTACATTTTGGGAACCGTCTTTCTTTCTTAGTCTATCTAAATGTTGGTCAATTTCATTTATAAAAAAACCTCTTAGTTTCATTGATCCTTTTATGATTTTCCTAGTGTCTATTTTATTTTTGCTCTGATTTTTACTTTTTCCTTCCCTGCTCTAAAATTGGGCTTAGTTTGTTCTTCTTGAGGTTTAATTAATGTGTATGTAATATTTTACTTTTGATGTTGGCTTTTATTGCTAAGTTTTCACTTATAATTGCTTTTGCTACATGCCATAAGTCTCCACCCTCATGGATGGGTTGATGCCAATTATAAAGGAACTTAGGGCTACAAGTTAAATCCCATGCTGTCTTGCTCTTCTGACTTCTGTCATGGAATGACACAGCTGGAAGACCCTTACCTACTGCCAACACCTTTATTTTGGACCCACAGCTGCCAGAACTGTGAAACTCAAATTTCTTTTCTTCATGAGTTACCCAATATGTGTTATTCTTTTGTATTAGTAGCAACACAAAATGGACTAAGGTAATTTGTAAGGTCCATTTGGACTAAAGTGTAGGCTAAGACCAACTGATTGGATAATCTGTCCTTTGTTGATAAAAGGGTTTGAGTCAACTACTAGTCTATCACAGACTCTCTCTTCCTTCAGATATATTGATATCTGCTCTGTGCATGCAGATACTCTAGTGTTGAGTGCATTTATATCTATAGTTGTTATTGCCTCTTGATGAATTCACTCCTGAATCATTACATAATGACTCTGTTTGTCTCTTTTTAGAATATTTGACTTAACATCTATTTTATTTGTTCTAAGTATAGAGGCTCCTGCTTTCCTTTAATTTCCTTGTGGATGGGATGTCTTTTGCAATTCCCTCACCTTCACTGTGTGTGTCTTTCAAGGACAAGTGAATCTCTTATAGGCAGCAAATGGTGGAGTCTTGTCTTTTATCTATCCAGCTGCTCTATGTCTCTTGATAGGAGAATTTAATCCATTTATAGTCCAGGTAATCATTTAAGGATTTATTACTATTATTTTTTTAGATTATTATCCAGTTATGTTATAGATTCTTTGTTCCTTTCCACTTGTCTTGCTGGCCCAGGTCTGGGGTCAGTCTAGAACTTGAGCTACAATGCCAGGCTGACCCAGTGGCTAGTGGCTAGTGGCTGGGTCTGTGGGGGCTGCCCTGGCACTGAGATGGATCCAGAACCCAGAGATGCTGAAAGTATTCCAGTAATGTGGCTGGTCTAAAGTCACAGGAGAACAGCACCCAGTGACACTGCAGCCAGCCTGGTGTTGTAGCAGCCCCAGTTACCTAGTCCCATGAATAAACATGGAGCCTTGAGCTGCAGCCTCCAGTCCAATGTTGGGCCTGCCTGGCAGCTCAGTCCTTGGCTACCAGCCTAGAGTCTGGGGTTATGAGAGCTCACCCAGTTCTCAGATTTATTGGAATGTGCCTATGGGGGGGGGGGTCCAAGGCTCACTCCCTTCTCTTTATCCAAGTAGAAGATATATTTCCACATGATGTGCTGCCTGAATTTGAGTGAGGGGTAACACAGTTAATGTAAAACTCTTCCTCCCATGCACTGAAATGTGTATTTTCTTACTTTTGTGACACCTCTCAACCTCTCTTCTGAGCATCTTGTCTCTTGTGAAGGTATTTTTGTGCATGGATAATTTCTAAAATTAATATTTTCCTGGGGGCACAAACACTGGGGAGTCCAGTTCCAACTTATTGCTTGTGTCTCCTCAACACTAACATAGGTATTTAAAAAAAATATTCTAGACATTGCTCTAATAGGTATGACAGCGAATAAAGTCGGCAGGTTTTGTAGAGTGTGCTGGTTTCTCTGTCTGCTTATCTGGCCATATCATTCTCCACATATGCTTAAAGAAATGGCCAAGAAATTATCCCCAAATGTTAACAATGTGATTGCTGATGGTGTGATCTTTGAGGTGTTGCCATATTTTTGCACATTAGAATCTGAATATTTATTTTTAAAATATTTTAAAACAAAATAAAATTATTTTTAAAGAGAAAAGAAAAATGGCATGGAACATGGACAGAAACAGGTGTGCTGGAAAAACACTGAATATATTTGAGGATAATTCATGTAAAAATGAAGTTGTTGCATAACAACTGAAGACATTTCCATACTAGAGTGTGAACATCATTACTTAAACAAAGGAGAAACACTGAAGGTTTTGCCTGTAGCAGTAGAGACATGTTCTTCAGTGGAATTTATAGGCCAGGCATGGAAAGACTTCAGGTAAAGACAAAGGTGAGAAATATTTGAAACAGTAAGAAAAATCGCAGTTTCCTTTTGAATGGCTGTGAAGTAGGTGATGAGGCCGGTAATGGAAGAAAAATAAGGATTGAGGGTTTTGAGTTTTTTAATTTCCCTTTTTCCTTCTAGCCACTTCCTGACACCAGTGCCACATAGAGAATACAAACCATATGAAAGTACTCAGGTCAGGATTGACATAAAACATTTGAGAGTGGTGATTTGACTGCTTTCCATAGCTCCAGATCAAATAGCATAAACACACATTATTACAACTCCCATAACACACCATGCAACCCAGGACAAAGAGATGAAAATAATACAGCACTTTGGAAATTGTACTTTTAGATATTTTACCTAGATTATAGTCAGTGCCAGAATCTTAAAATATGTTTGTTTTCAGTGCCAGAATCTTAAAATATGGTTGTTTTTCAGGGGTGGAAAACTAAGTATCATTTTTTACTACATGCATTCCATTTTATATTTGAAGTTTATTTCAGTATATCTAGAAAGTATGAAAATTCCAAAAAGTGAAAACCTTCCATTCTTTTGCCTAATACCAATGAAGCGTCTGCAACATCTTCAAATGCTAAGCACATTACATAGATGTCTCATTCGAAAGATCTTAGCCTGTTCTAGCCTAAGGTTTTATTGTGTTCTACAGCAATATTTTCAGGTCAGTGACCCTTCTGATCTAATTTTTTGCATAACTATAAGTTGCATCTGCTAAATGACTAAATCATAGGGAAAGAGTTGTAGGAAATGAAAGGGACTATGCACAATTATCCACGGAGCTAAGAAAAAATTTTTCTCACTTTACAATTTCTCCTGAGTCTAATTTCAATTCTAAATGTTCAGTTTTCTTCACCTTGAATAAAAAAACATATAATCTGATAAAATAGAGCAGTAGTCCAATGATTAAAATATTAGGTCTTGTGGGAGGAGCCAAGATGGCAATCTGTAGCCAGAAGACTGCAGAGGTTCCCGTCAAGAAATATAATTAAAGGACAGAAACTCAGCAAGAAAGCCAATGGTTTGGATCTGAGCCAAAAGAAAAGGTCAAAGAGAGCACATCAACACTACTGGGGCGACCTGAGACCCCAAGGACACAAACAAAAAGGTAAAGAGCACACCACCAAGCGGACGGGGGTCCCCTCCCCCATGAGAGAGGTTTGCAGTATACTCCATACCTCCATACAAACAAGCGAGTAGAGTTCGAATGTCCTCCCACTCTACCCCATGGGAGAGACCCTCTAAAAACCAGACCTCCTTCCCCTACTAGGGTGCCGTGGCACTCTCCTGGCAGGCATAAAACTGTATATGCTCTCTACCTGCAAATTGGTGTTCCTGGTGTTCCCCTCCCCTCTTACTCTGAGGTCTGGAAGCCTGTTCCCCACAGAGTCCAGATTCTTGGAGACTTTCTTGAGGGGTGTGGACGGGCACAGACTGCTGATGAACTGTGCTGGTTTTCTGACTCAGAGTGGTGAGAGGGGAATGAGCTGAGAGATCTGGCTGCTGGGAAGGTCTCCTGAGGCATGAAATGGCAGCCAGCTCCAGCAACCAGCTCCGGGAACAGTAGCAGGAGAGCTGCACCCCTGGGGATGTTTTGAGGAGACACTCCCAGTCTTTTGGGTGGCCATGGGAGGTGGGTGGATTCTCCAGTGCCGGCAGAACGGACGGCAACCAAGGCACATGAAGGATTTGCCTGAGGTGGCACTAGCCGGTACAGAGCACAGGGAGGGGCTGCTTTGCTTAACCTGGCCCTCAGGGTATGAAACCTGAGACAAGAATCCAGTCTCTATAACACACAGACATGGACCAAATACCTAGAAGAACATCTGGAATGTTGTAACCATTTAAATAGTATGTATTAAATGAAGTAACTAACATCTACAAGAGCCCAGCACAGCCCCTACTTGTATATATCCTGACTTCTGTTTG
>CAUYON010139364.1:0-46153 GCA_963573935.1 Arctocebus calabarensis
GGCGGGCGCCTGTAGTCCCAGCTACTTGGGAGGTGGAGGCAAGAGACTCGCTTGAGCCCAGGAATTGGAGGTTGCTGTGAGCTGTGATGCCATGGCACTCTATCCAGGGTGACAGCTTGAGGCTCTGTCTCAAAAAATAAAAATAAAAATTATAAGGTTTAACAACAAAAAAATAATAATAAGTTTGAGTCAGAGCACGTGAATCCTGTGGTCTTTGTGAGCACAGCTCTAACAAACAAGCATCAATCCTGTTAAAATAGCAGCAGGGCAAAATCACCACCAGCATTTGTGCCGCATAGACACTTTATCCTGGCAGCTTTAAACTTCTGGTTTTGTATTTCCTTCCAGATGTAGGACCTTCATGGCCTGCATTTGTAGGAGAGATTGGATTCATCAAAATGAAAAATCTGATGTAACAGATAACATTTAGACTTTTTGAAACACTAACATTTTCCTAAATGCAAGAGGAAGTATCTTTCCAGCCCATTCACCTGTACTCTCTGCTTCCCCAAATAGCCTAACTCAGTGGAAAGGGCATGGTTCTGAAAGTTACTGAATCAGCAACTACTCCCACCAGCTAAAAAGGTGCTTCTGTAGGATTTTCAGCATTTTTACAAGATCTTTATAAAATGGTACAGCTTCCTCTTTCATTGAGAGAAAGCTTGCTTCTGATTGCTTCAAAACATGAGCTCACTGGAAAATATTGCGTGTGAACCAACATGACTTCCACATGATATGGACACTGTGGCCCTCGTTACCAATCTTGTGAGGCCATTTGTATGAAGAAAATACGCATTCAGCACATTAGACTTTTGAATCCTCCTTGGGGAGGAAAATTTGAAGTGGCTTCTTCTTCAGGAAGTTTTCAGAGAACCTCTGCCCTCTCCATTTTTCCTGCTAGTGGTCAGACGCACACAGCCCTTCACAACACACACTCTTGCACATTGTTTTTTTTTTTTTGCAGTTTTTGGCCCTGGCTGGTTTAAACCTGCCACCTCCGGCACATGGGGCCGGCGCCCTGCCACAGGCACTGCCCCACATTTTTTGCCTTCGGCCATCACAGCAGCTGATTAAGACATGTAGATGGCAGATGCCACTCTCAGCACTCCCTCTCATGGAATTAATAACTGTTAAGGGCTCCCAGGCTACAAGCCTTGTGCCAGCCACCTGCCATATGTCACCTACTTTGCTCTTCACAACTGCCTTGTGAGGTCAAGGAATGCTTATTTCTGAGACAGTTTGATGTTATTCTCACTTTTCAGGGGAGGAATGTGGAGCTCAGAAAGAAGCTACACTGCAAGATGGGAAGCTGGCCCTGTATGAAGATAACACCTGTGGTCTTTCCCCACCACACTGAGGGGGTCAAAGGAGCACTCTCCATGTAATGGATGAGGATATTCTGCCCTTGACGGCCAAATGCTTCCCCGGCCAAGAACAGGAAGCCCACATCTCAGCAGGACCGTGTGAATAATGATTCCCATTTGGTGAGCATTTATTATAAGCCAGACATTGTGCCAAATGCTCTGCAATATTCTCTTTCCAAACTTTTACCAAACTCCATGAAATAGGATTTTGAAGATCAACTTATGGGTGAAGAATGTCAGGCCAAGAGAAGCTCAGAAGCTTGCCTGAGGTCAGGGGGCTTGTTAACAAAGGTCAGGGATTGAATCCACATCTGACTGACTGCAGGTGAATCTAAGGGTGATGAGAGGGCTGCTTGGCTCAGGGTGTCCACAGAGGCACTGGAGAGCAAGGACAAAACAACTTACAAGGAGACATGCTAAGAGATTAAGTTCCAACTGGGAAGAGAGAGAGAAGGCTGCAAATTTGGCGAATAAAGAAAGGGGTGGCAAGGGTTTTGCCAGAAAGAGTACAGTACCATCCATCACTCTGCCTGCCCATGTCTTGTCCTGACCTCCAGGTAAGAAGAGGCACTTCTTCTTTACTGAGACCAACTTAGGGGGCTACCAGGGAATCATCCAGAGAACATGGTCTGCGTGCATTGACACTCAGAGGATATGGGGACTGGTCATGGGATGGGGTGCTTTGGGAATAGCCTAGATTCTGATTGAGCCAGGATTCCTGGGGAGTTCCATGGCCCAGATGTAGACCCATGGCAAGAAGCTCACAACTCTACTACTAGAAGGGCAGGCGACCCCTTAGAAGGGACATAGGCATAACATCTGGCCAGAGAAGGCAAAGCCAAGTCCAGGGACTGTAGGTGGGATATCCCTAATGATGAGAAAGGGCTGTGAGAGACCCAGGGAACTTCATACAAGACAAACGCTGGTAATTGCAAGTGATCTCGAAGAAAGCCCATCAATGCCAAGTTGTATCTACAGTCAAGAACTGAAAGAAAGCCCATCAATGCCATGTTGTACCTGCAACAGTCAAGTTAGACTTTGTCTGCTTCTAGTTTTTCCTCTTGCCCACCTGTCCACCTGAACCTGATAGAGGTGCTAGTGGGAAGATAACAGTATCTAGAGAACAAGGGTGGAGGTGTCAAATCCAGCAAGGGGACCCTTAGTGGCCCCTGAGCTGGGCATTGCACTCAGTTATTTCCTGTGATGCCAAGGGACAATCATTCAAAATGTCATTTTCTTGTAGTAATGAAATATTCCACATCTGGAATGAGTTAGGCTGTTTTTTTGTGTGTGTGTTTTGTTTTTTTTTTTGTGAAATTTCAATCTGTTATCCCTTTAAATACTGTCTTTCCTTTGCCTGGAGCAGGAGGTGCCTGTTGGCAACCTGCCAGCAACGTCTGGCTGCACCATGGTCGCTCAGTTCTGTCCCTCACCTTCTAAGAGCACAGATGTTCTTGAATGAAAAGCCCTGCTCTGGGCAGGAATCTCAGCATGCTGATGACAGGAAGAGAAGGTGGGAGGTAGAACCCAGCACTGAGCGTCAGCTTTGTGCCAGGAACTTTCTCATATTCCTGTGGTTGAAGAGGGCCCTGTGTAGAAAGAAATAAGAAGTGATGCCTGGTTCCTGAGGCTGGGCTCATAGGTCTGTGAGGTCTCCAGAGCAGCTCACTGGCTTTGCCCTTCTTGGGGTTCCCTGGCGTCAACCTGCCTGGAAACAACTGGGCTCAGGGGGACCATGCCAAGCTAACCAAGCCCAAGCCAAAGGGAGATTTCAAAATAAGCATCATTACTTTAGGTGCTTATTGCTTTGGATGGGGTGGGAGGCATATTGCTCTTATAAAACATATTTTCATATTTGTTCGTGTACTAATAACAAATACTTATTAGTAATAAATACTGTAGGCCAGGTACTGTGTTCCATTCTGTGAATAACTTGCATATTGAACAAGAGTCTTTTGGAAAAACACCATACACACACGCATTTACCTCACTAAATGTCAATTACAAATACATTCCAATTTCATAACATAACACAAAGAGCTCCGGAAGCTCTTGGAATGGGACTGCACTGGTGCCATCCTGCTCTCACCAGGCCTCTCTCCAGAGCTTTCTCCCTGCACCTGTTCCCCCAGTCGGACCCGGAGCCAGCTCCAAAGCTGTCTGGAACTCTGGGGATCAAATGCTCAGGACCCGGCCAAGGCCCTACCAGGCCATCTGGCAAGCCCTGGACGACAGAACAGGATGGGGTCGGTGTCTCCAGACAGCTCCTGTGACCACCTCAGTTTATGCGAACCATCTCTGAGCCCTTTCCCGTTGACACATCAGGCTAGGATACCACAATTGATGACAGCAGAATTCCTTCTTAAAATTTCTCTTTTTATTACTTACGTCACACATGGTCCTAGTTGAAAAACTATGGATAAGGCCAACGTAAAATAGCTATAATTTCCCTTCCCAGAGCTAAGCACTTGTGTTATTTTCATTTGTAGTGTGAAAAACCGGCCCACCTTTCCCTAGCCTCCCAACACACATACACACACACCACCCCACACACATGCATGTCCCACTCATATCTCATAATACACACTCCTCACATCCCACATACCTCACACACACATATCCAACCGCACCACACATACACACCCCACACCATACATACCCCACAACTCCACGACACCACACACCTCTACACTCCACACACCCCTGCATGCCACACAATATACACACCACATAGATCCCCATACCACACCATACACCACACACACACACAAACCACACACACTCCCTGTACCATACACCCCCCCACACACCACACTGTACACAGATACCCTACATCCCTACATGTACACACATACCACATACATCACACCCTCCTCATCATACACAAACATATACCACATGTCCCCACCCCACACCACACACACCACACCCATGTATAACTCTATATACCCTCATACCACACCACACCCCTCACACACTACACACATTACAAACACACCCATCCTCCACACACACACACCGCACCATACGCACACACATATTGCATGCAATACACCCACACTCCCCCATATACATCTCCACATGCCACACACCACACCTACACCTACACACATCACACCATACACACATACCGCACATATATACCCTTATACTACAACATATACTCACACACCCTCTACCAGACAAACATATGCCACACATACACAAACCCACATATAACATACCCCACACCCCATGCATCTACTCCTATACCCCCCCATACCACAAAGATACACAGCCACACCCCACAAACACACACACTATGAGGGCTAAAGAATGGTCATTCTGAGTCATCCTTTATTAGAGGGAAAGAACAAAGAGGCAGAAATTACCAACCTTAACCTGCCTAAAAACTATCTAGAAATAGCATTAACAGATTTCTGGCCTCACTCCAAGGATTCTGATTCAGCAGGTCTGGAGTAAGGCTCAGGCATTTATTTTTTATTTTTTATTTTTTTTTGAGACAGAGCCTCAAGCTGTCACCCTGGGTAGAGTGCCGTGGCATCACAGCTCATAGCAACCTCCAATTCCTGGGCTCAAGCGAGTCTCTTGCCTCTGCCTCCCAAGTAGCTGGGACTACAGGCGCCTGCCTCAACGCCCAGCCATTTTTTGGTTGCAGCTGTCATTGTTGTTTGGCGGGCCCTGGGGCTGGATTCGAACCCGCCAGCTTAGGTATACGTGGCTGGCGCCTTAGCCCGTTGAGCCACAGGCGCCGAGCCTAAATGAAGTCACTTTTGAACAACCTAAGCAGAGCCATTTGTTTTTGTGCACTCAAGAACTAAATGCCTGTGGCATACTTGATAAAATCTGTGAAAATTTTGTATTTGAGATTTCCCAGTTAGGTAAATATATCAAAATCATACAGCTGGAAAGAGTATGACGATGTTTTACTTTGTCATATTTCAAATGACATAATTAAGGCCTATTATGTTTAAGTGACATGCCATAGAACACTGTTAATTGCAGGGAGTTGACATTTTTTTTATATCAGTAGCTTCATTCTTTAGCATATGGGACTTATTTGGGATTATATATACACATGCTTAGATACATAGGTATAAACACTGCTATAAAGATAAACTTCATAGTAGGAATGATCACTCACTTTATTTAAAAACTATCATAAAATAGTTCAAAATGATGACTGTAAAGTGATACAGTATATTGATAAGTCTTCAAATAAGTCATTTGTATTAGTATTAAGTCAAGTGACAATAAACCATGTGATAATTTGAACAGGGAAAATTTATTGTAAATAATTATTTTTAGGGAGTTAACCTTTAAAAGTTAAAGAGAACTCTAAAGAAAGGAATAGCAGGCAGAGGGAGCAGCTGCTACCCCCAGTGCCAAGGCAGAACCCCAAATACATTTTTGAAGATTCCTCTAATCCTATCCTATGGCTGAGATTGAGACATTACTGGGTAGGGCATGGCAGTAGCGCACTGGATGGCGCCACAGTCTGGAGGTGGCAGGCAGGAAACTGTCTACTGTGCAGTGTCAGTAAAATGTGCCAGGCAGCCTGTTGGGTACCATGGAACTTGCTTGGTGCTGCTGGCTTTGGAGGCTGGCAGGAATACTAGCTGGGGCACCAGCTAAACTGGACAGCTATGCTTAGGAACACTGTGGAAACTCACAGAGAAGCTAGCAGGGGCAGTGGCTGAATTCTTCGGGAAGCTGCTTGCCAGGGTAAGCACCATCATGTGTTCCATTTGCTGCAATAACAAGAAGAAAGGAAGCATAATAACTAGAAAGAGAAGCTCCCTTCCTTTGCAGTGATCCTCCCATTCATCTGCCAAAAAGCGTCACATTATGCTGACAAACAAAGAAGAAATGTTTACAGCATCCAGTTCCAGTACCACAGCAGGACATTGTGTGGGTTTGGAGCTGAGGGAGCTATATGATAACTGGCATGCTGGTTTTATCTTTTTCTTTTATTGTTACATTTATTGAAGCCTAAGTGAACTACTTCTATCATATCCCTTCTCTCTCTTCAGTTGTCATAAGAAACCCATGACTCAGGGCAGTGCCTGTGGCTCAGTGGGTAGGGACCCGGCCCCGTATACCAAGGGTAGTGGGTTCAAACGCGGCCTCAGCCAAACTGCAACAACAACAACAAAAAAATAGCTGGGTGTTGTGGCAGGTGCCTGTAATCCCAGCTGCTTGGGAGGCTGAGTTAAGAGAATCGCTTAAGTGTGGGAGTTGGAGGTTGCTGTGAGCTGTGTGACACCACGGCACTCTACGGAGGGTGATAAAGTGAGACTCTGTCTCTTAAAAAAAGAAAAAAAGAAGCCCATGACTCCAGGATTTCCGTCATTGCCTAGTAGTCTCATCTTTCTAAGACTGGTCATGCCCAAATCTACACCTCAACCCTTCAGCATAGTTTCTTTCTTAATTTTGTTTTAATTTTTTTTTAGTTTTTTTGAGTTTTAGAGTATCAGGGAATACATGTTTTGTTTACATAGTCAGTTTTTGTATAGCCTGAGTAAGTTCATAGTGGGCCCTTCCCCCCTCCCCGTGTACACTGTACCCAATAGATGTGAATTTACCCATCCCCTTCTCTTCCCTGTCCCTGAATAATTTCTTAAACTCTTCCACAAAGCCCTTTTACAGTGTATTTTCAGCAAAATTCCCTGTATTTTTAAACTTCTAAAGATGTCCTCACTTTTTTTTGCTGTAAGAATGAGCTATTCCCTGAGCACGCTATTCTGCAGCCCTTTGTGTGGGGCTGTTTTCTTTGTAATCCCTGGTACTGCTGGTCCTGCGGTAGGCTGAAGGAGAGGCTGAAGGAGATGCGTTCTTGGCCTCTCCCTGCCCTCCTCCCCAATTCTGCTGCTTTTGCTCCCAGTTGTTTTACCTGCTACCACTCTTTGTTAGGTTTTCTGAAGACCTTCATTTTCTGAAGAGTTTAGCACCTGACTGACTGTCACTCTTTCCAGTTTTGTTATTGATTTCTGGTGATTACATTATCCAAAAAAGATGACACTTCCCCTAGTACATGGTCTTTTATTTTCTTGATCATTCTCTTTAAATAATCTTGTCTCTAACCTGACCTGGAATTCTCATTTATTGTCATGCCGTTAAGTATGTCATTATTAATAATAGCAAATCTTTCTTACTCTCATTTATAAAACCATCCCACTTCCTAATGTTTCTAATTTATTCATCTAGGAGTCTGCCTCCAAACCATCTTTGGTCCATTTGGAGTCTACCGGCCATGGCCTCTCAGAGTGCTAGGATTATAGGGGTCACTGTGCCCAACATCATTTCCTATATTTTTTCCCCCTCTTTTTTTTTTTTAATAATTGTTGGGGATTCATTGAGGGTACAAGAAACCAGGTCATTTCCTATATTTTTATCACAGTTCTGAGATTTTATAGGTGTGTTCCTTTTTTTTTTTTTTTAACTTAATATTATGCAGGTTGTCTATAAAGTTCATGCGCAATTTATAATGTAAAACTTCAAAATTGCACACAAACTTTCTGCACATTTTTATTTATGATTATTAGTGGTTGTTTTATATTTTATTGATGAGAAGTCAGCCAGGTTGCTTACATTCTTACAAATGTCCTTTTAAAAAAACATCACGTAGCCAGGTGTTGTGGCGGGTGCATGTAATCCCAGTTACTTGGAAGGCTGAGGCAAGAGAATTGCTTAAGCCTACGAGCTGGAGGTTGCTGTAAGGTATGATGCCACAGCACTCTACCGAGGGCGACAAAATGAGACTCTGTCTCTAAAAAAAGAAAAAAAAATTATGGCCCAGACGTGGGAGATGGCTCATGCCTATAATCTCAGCACTCTAGGAGGACAAGGCAAGTGGATCTCTTGAGCTCAGGAGTTCAGGACCTGAGCAAGAGTGAGACCCCATTCCTACCATATATATAGAACAACTAGACACTAAAAAATCTAGGTATATAGAAAATTATTGTCTAGTTTTTCTCTGTATAGAAAAGCTATAAAATCCCTTGAAATTAATTTTAACATGAAAAAAAAATAGCCGGGCATTGTGTTAGGCGCCTGGAGTCCCAGCTACTGAGAAGGCTGAGGTAAGAGGATCACTCGAGCCTGAAAGTTTGAGGAGAGAGTGAGACTCCATCTGAAAAAAAAAAAAAAGGGACTCTGTACCTGTGGCTCAAGCGGCTAAGGCGCCATCCACATACACCTGAGCTGGCGGGTTCAAATCCAGCCCAGGCCCGCCAAACAACGACAGCTGCAACCAAAAGTTAGCTGGGCATTGTGGCAGGTTCCTGTAGTCCTAGCTACTTGGGAGGTGAAGGCAGGAGAATTGCTTGAGCCCAGGAGTTGAAGGTTGCTGTGAGCTGTGATGCCACTGCACTCTACCCAGGGCAATAGCTTGAGGCTCTGTCTCAAAAAAAAGGAGGGGGACTGGATTAAAATTTCTTTGGAAATATGTTTTATTTCTACAAATAAAGTAAGTCTAGTGAAATATGAATTCAAATTAAATTTATTTCAAAGACAATTCTGGAGGTGCTTATTTATTTCAAATGTTTGCATATGTAATTTGTTTTATATGCATATGGAATTCTTTGTCCTTCTAGGGAACAAAACTGCCATTGGTGTGGGGTTATGGAGAAGGGGTGTTTGTATATTTATGTCATTATATCTGTAAGGAATACCTACTTGAATGGACTTGCAGAAATAAAGTTTATGTTATCTCTTGGTCATATATTAGCCTGAGTAGAAAGATCAGAACTCTTGGTGAGACTTCACTAATGATACAGCAAAAAGTCCCTCACATCACCTTTGGGCAGGTTTGTGGCCAGATATACAGTCTGTTTGTTTTTTTTTTTTTTTTAATGGCTGATAGAATAAAATTATATGTTGGTTTTCTTTTTTTATTTGAAACTGAGTCTTACTTTGTTACCCTCGGTAGAGTGCGATGACATCATAGCTCACAGCAACCTCAAACTCTTAGGCTCAAGCAATGCTTTCCCTTAGCCTTCCTAGTTGCTGAGATGATTACTACTACTACTACTACTAGCTATTTTTTTAGAGATGGGGTCTCACTCTGACTCAGGCTGGTCTTGAACTCCTGAGCTCAGCCAATCTACCTCCCTCCACCTCCCAGAGTGCTAGGATTACAGGTGTGAGCTACCATGCCTGACCCTATATGTTGATTTTCTTAATATTGCCTTCATTTTCAGTTAATTTTATATTTAGTAAGTATACAAAAATAGCATGTTGTGGAATTTTAAGATTCTAGTTACTAATATTCTGAATAACAGATATCTATAAAATATTCTTTTTTTTTCTTTTTTTTAAGACAGTCTCACTTTGTTACCCTTGGTAGAGTGCTATGGTGTCATAGCTCACAGCATCCTCAAACTCTTGGGCTCAAGCAGTCTTCTTGCCGTAGCCTCTCAAATAGCTGGGACTACAGGCACCACAATGCCCTTCTATTTTTTAGAGATGAGGTCTCCCTCTTGCTCACACTGGTCTCCAACTCATGGAGAGGTTTATAGGCATTAGCCACCATGCTCGGCCTATAAAATATTCTGAATGGGCTTGGCAGCTATAGCTCAGTGGTTAGGGTGCCAGCCACATACTGGGCTGGCTGGTTCAAACCCAGCCCAGGCCTGCTAGAACAACAATGACAACTACAACAAAAAAAAATAGCCGAACATTGTGGTAGGCGCCTATAGTCCCAGCTACTTGGGAGGCTGAGGCAAGAGAAACGCTTGAGCCCAAGAGTTTGAGGTTGCTGTGAACTGTGATGCAACAGCACTCTACTGAGAGTGACAAAATGAGATTCTATCTCAAAAGAAAAAAAAATTCTGATTGATAAATGATTCAGATGATAGTTACAAATGGTTTGGATTTCAATCAAGGTGGTTGCCCTTGAACTTTTCAGGCAGATAATTGTGAGTTTCTGAGTCAAACCATTAAGTACTAAATAATAGTTCAACACTTGGAATATCATACATCTTATTTTAAAAACGTTATGCTTAAAACTAAATTTCTATGCACACAATAATATGTAATTACTTAATGCTGCACTACTGTACCCGTAAGAGTGGCTAAAATCGTAAATTTTGTTATGTATATTTTGTCACAATGAAAAAAGTAGAAAAATTTTTCAGGAAAATTTTTAAAACTAGGAAAGAAATGGCAATCAAATCTGTGAGAAGTTTTTAACTTGCATAAAGAAGGAAAAACCTCCAAATTTCTGAAGTATTTTAAATATGATTTTTGCATGATTTTTAAAATACGTTTTTCACTGGACTTTTTAAAGACTTCTTTTCCTACCAGGAACTCATCTAAAGCATCTTTTAGATTCAAATTTCCAATGGCTTGTTAGAATTTTTAACTTTTAAACTTGAAAATGAGTTTATAAGGAATACCATAACCATTTAATGATACTGTCTTACCATGTTTTAATTCCACAAATTTATGTTAGTGTGTATTAACTTATTACTCAACATGTCAACAAAATATTTGCATATCATAAGACTGATTTTTGTTCTAGTTGCTGTAACAACTGCAGTTTGATTTTTCAAGGCTCTGTTAAAGCAAAGGTTATTAAGCCACTAGAGGGAGCTCCGTGGATGTATTTTATTATTTTGCCTCTGATTTTTTTTTTTTTTTTTTTTTTTTTGAGACAGAGCCTCAAGCTGTCGCCCTGGGTAGAGTGCTGTGGCATCATAGCTCACAGCAACCTCCAACTCCTGGGCTTAAGCAATTCTTTTGCCTCAGCCTCCCAAGTAGCTGTGACTACAGGCGCTCGCCACAATGCTGGGCTGTTTTTTGGTTGTAGTTGTCGTTGTTTAGCACGTCCGGGCTGGATTTGATCCCAACAACTCTGGTGTATGTCGCTGGTGCCTTAGCTGCTTGCGCTATAGATGCCCAACCTTTCCTTTGATTTTTAAAAAGAAACACAAAACAGTTCTCTCAGTAGGAATGTTTTATGTTAGTTTTTTTATGTTCGTTTTTTTCTCTTCAGTTTAGAAATAATGTCCTGAAAATAGGTCATCTCATAGGAACAGCCTGGTTTTTGATTTCAAAAATTTGAATATAAGGCAATGTGGAACATCAGATGATGAATACAACCTTTGCCTTCATATAGCTTACCCAAGACTATTGGTGTTTTCGTGAAATATTCTCTTTTTTATCCTACCTTATTGTGTAACATACATAAAACCTAGTCATTTATATTGAGCTACTTTATTCAGTATTTTTAAATTGATGTTGTGCATCTATAATCCTAGCAATCTGGGAGGCCAAGGCGTGTGGATTGGCTGAGCTCAGGAGTTCAAAACCAGCCCGAACTCCATCTCTAAAAATAGCTGGACATTGTGGCAGACACCTGTAGTCCCAGCTACTTGGGAGACTGAGAAGAGGATTGCTTGAGCCAAGGAGTTTGAAGTTGCTGTGAGCTATGATGCTGCAGCACTCTACCGAGGGTGACAAAGTAAAATTCTGTCTCAAAAAAGAAAATTGATGTTGTGATTTACAAATTTTGAGACTGGTGCTAGATTAGCTGCATAAAAACACCTGTGGACTTTGTCAAAAGACCACTGTGTATGACTCTGTGTCTAAAAACTATCATTTAGCAACTCTTAGAGATTCGTACTTTTTTCTTTTTTCTTTTGTTTTTTAAATAGCTTTACTGAGATATATTTTACATATGACACAACTTGCCTATTAAATGTTTTTGATATATTCTCAGAGTTGTACAACCAGCTCCACAATCAATTTTAGAACATTTTCATCACTCTAAAAATAAATTCATTTCCCATTTGCAATCACTTTCCTTTGTACTACAACCCTGGACAACAGCTTTCTATCTCTGTATCGATTTTCTTATTCTGGACATTTCATTTTATATGAAATGTAATCATATAGCATGGTCTTTGGTGACTGGCTTCTTTTACTCAGCATTGTTTTCAAGGTTGATACATGTTGTACCATATATAAGCATTTTATTTCCTTTTCATTCCTAGATAATATTCCTTTGAAAGGAATGTATAATTTTACAAAGCCGCAGGTAACATTCCCTGTTAGTTTACATGATTTATATATATATATATAGAGAGAGAGAGAGAGTATACTTGGAAATGCTGTGTGTTTGTAACACTATTGAAGAGCATTATCTACAATTTTTCATATACTTCTACAGTAGTGCCCCAGAGGTTTTCACAACTATTTGAAGACTAGTAGTTGCCCTCCGCTAGTGGTAGGAAAGTCATTTCTTTCTTTCTTACTTTCTTTCTTTCTTTTTTTTTGTTTTGAGACAGAATCTCACTATGTCACCCTTGGTAGAGTGGTATGGCATCACAGCTCACAGCAACCTCAAACTCTTGAGTTTAAGTGATTCTCTTGTCTCAGCCTCTCAAGTAGCTGGGACTACAGGTGCCTGTCACAATGCCCGGCTATTTTTTTGTTGCAGTTGTTGTTGTAGCTGGCCCAGGCCAGGCTTGAACCTGCCAGCCACGGTGCATGTGACTGGTGCTATAACCAATGTGCTATGGGCACCGAACCAGGGAAAGGCATTTCATTGGGTAAAGAGCAGAGACTTCTTTATGCTTTCCTATTTTGCTTTCTTTTAGAGACTTTTTTTTTCTAAGTAGTAGAAAGCAGCAGAGTCTACTATAAAGATACTTTATGAAACTTGTGGGGGGGAGAGTGTGTGTGTATCTTCACTATGTATATATGGGAAATACATTTCTTACAGTGGGTTGCTTTTAGAAAAAGTTTGAAAGTGACTATTGTTTAAATATGTTGATATTATCTTCATCACATCAACTTTAGCACCTTTTCTGGGGTTGAGTAGTAAGATATTTGATTAGCTTAAATATAACTAGCTAAAATTAGACAGTAGGAGTTAAGAGCCTATAATACAGTCAGGAGATGGAGTTGTTCTGACAACCCACTAGCTGAGTGGTTACATCAGGGAGCGAACATCCTAGGAGTGGAGTCAGGTGTGAGGTTAGTGCCACTTACTACGTTGCTGATACAGCCTTGAATTAAAATATATTGTATCAATAAAGTTGACCTATAATGATTTAATTAAAATGCCAAAGCACATTATAAAAGAATCATTAAGATTTGTGTCTGAGCACAAAACTAGTTGACGATAGGGGAAGAACACTTTCCCATGGTTTCTTTGAATCTAGTGTTTTGATAGACAACATATCAAATACTAGAGTGTTTATTTTTAAAAATAATGTATTTTGTGGGTCAGTGCCTGTAGCTCAGTGAGTTCTGTGCCAGCCTCATATACCGAGGATGGTGAGTTCAAACCCAGCCCTGGCCAAAATGCAACAAAAAATAGCCGGGCATTGTGATGGGAGACTGTGGTCCCAGCTACTCAGGAGGCTGAGGCAAGAGAATCGCCTAAGCCCAAGAGTGACGCCACAGCACTTTACCGAGGGTGACAAAGTGAGACTCTGTCTCAAAAACAAAAAATAAAATAATGTATTTTGAAAGAGAATTATGAAAGAATTGTCTTTACCTTTTTCTGAAATTTTCATGAATTTGGAGTTTTGAGAGCCTCAAAATCTGTGTCTAATTGGTAGTTTTACTTTTTGTCCAGGCCCATCAAACTCCAGTGAAGAGAGTGATTCCTGGAGAAGAAAGGAGGAAAATGTTCGAGGTATAAAGACATCTGTCTGATTATTTTAAAGCTTTGCAAAAATAATTATTTAGAGAAGCAGCAAAATCTTAGTAGCATAAGGTCTCCAAACCTTTCCCCCTCATTTCTTTCAAATAAATACCTATAACTTTTTTTTTAACCTTTCTAAGCATAACTCTGCTAAGGGTATACTAACTTTCCTGCTGAAACTAGAAAAGGTAGGAATTATTATTGATAAAAATGTTCTTTTTTTAATTTAAGGAAGCCCCAAGAAAGAGAAGTTTGGAATTTATTGAAAAAGAAAAGAAACAAAAGGATCAGGTAGTTTTTTGCTCTTATTTTTCTTCCTTGACAAGTTGTAAATGATAATAGTTTCAAGAATTTTAAGAAATTTGTCTTTAAAATTGCTAACAGATTATTAATTTAATGAAGGCTGAACAAATGAAAAGACAAGAAAAAGAAAGGGTAAGAGGATAATCTCTTTTCCCATGATTCATTCCTCCCATTCCCCATACACATAATGTTTTTTAAAGGAATACACTGATTTCTATTTTATTGCTAAATATATTTCATGTATTTTATATAAAATACTTGAAATGGTGTTTTGTTTGTTTTCCCCCAAAGTTGGAGAGAATAAATAGGGCCAGAGAACAAGGATGGAGAAATGTACTAAGTTCTGGTGGAAGTGGTGAAATAAAGGTAGGCATTTGATAGCAAAATAGTTACACAACTGTTTTTAAAACTCTAGTTTCACCTTGCTCTTTTAAAATGTGTTTGGGTTTCTCTCTTTGTCTTTCTCACTTTTTAATTTTTACCTAGAATTCTTTAGCATTTGTTATGAATTCTTGGTTTTCCTTATATGGATTTGATATATAACTTGTATTGGTAACTGATAGGTGACTCAGTTAAAAGTTTTATGTGGGTCGGCGCATTGACTCACATCTGTAATCCTAGCAGCCTGGGAGGCTGAGGCAGGTGAATTGCTTGTGCTCACGAGTTCAAGATCAGCCTGAGCAAGAGTGAGACTCCGTCTCTAAAAAATATAGCCAGGTGTTGGGGCAGGTGCCTGTAGTCCCAGCTACTTAGGAGGCTGAGACCAGAGAATCACTTGAGCCCAAGACTTTGAAGTTGCTGTGAGCTGTGACGCCACAGCACTCTACCAAGAGTCTCAAAATGAGACCATGTCAAAAAAAAAAAAAAAATGTTTTATGTGAAGACTGCGATACACCATTCCTGTAATAGGAATCTTTAAAATTAGTTTGGCACACTTCTGCTTGAAATCCATCTGTAGTTTCTTGTAGCCTTAAAAATTAAGTTCTCAGAAGGCCCTTCTTAATCTAGTCTGTGCCAATCTCTCCAAGTACATCCCCAGCCATTCCCTACTACACATTGTTTACTCTTTTCACCATAGTTGGTAGTTTTCTCGCTGAATCTCTATGTCCTCTGCTTGTGCCTCTCTTTACTTAATAGCACCCTTTCCTTCCGCCTTCACACTCATCCCATCTCTCTCTAGGTAATCAAGCATTAACCTGGATACTTAATCCAGACATTGCCATTGTGTAGATCCAGGCTGTATAATCAATCTTGGGCAAGTTACTTAATTTCTCTGATCTTTAATTTCTTCATTTTATTTTCTTTTTCTGGGCACAAAGCTTGGAACTTGACTGCCAGGGCCTTATATAGTAATTTTCTTTTCCTTTCTTTATTCTGCCAGTCTCAATCTTATGCTTCCTCTTTTGCTTATGTAGCATCCTTTACATTAAGGATGTAATGATTGTTTCCAAGATTCCTGACTCCTGGTTTCACACCTTGTATTATTCCTTCTCTGTAAGTGTGAAAGCGAGTGTTACCTAAGAATGTTGGGATACAGTGACTCCTTTAATTAGGTTATGTCATGTGGTGATGGGATAGTCACTCCCACCATTACCTAAACACGTAAGGCTATCTTGGTGGACTGGAGGGGAATAGAAGCCAAAGAGTCATACTTCTGCTGGCCTGGAAGATAGTATAACATTCATGTGACCAAAAATAGCACAGGTAGCCTCTAGATGCCAGTAGTAGTCTCTGACCAACAAACAAGAAAATGATGACCTTAGTCATAGACCCATAAGGAAATTAATTCTTTCAAGGACCAGAGAATTTTGAAGAGTTCCTGAGCTCAGGTGAGAATTGTAACTTTAGCTAACACCTTGAGTTCTGCCTGGTGAGTTCCTGAGCAGGGCACATTGCTGAACACACTCAGACTTCTTAGCCAGGAAAACTGATATAGTAAATGAGTATTCTTTTAAGCTGCTAAGTTAGTGCCAATTTGTTACATAGCAGTGGAAAATGAGAGTACTATATTGCTCTATATTTCAATTTTAATTTGTATCATTAAATCAGCTGTTAATCAACACAATTTTAGTAGGTTACAACAGGTTACATTGATGTAAAACAAGTTACATTCCAACTTATTTTTTCCTCAAAAAAGTTACAATTTGAATAAAAGTTCACTTTTTTTCATCTAGACATCTATATTCTGCCCAAGTCTCTGAGATGGAAAAGTTTTCATGCTACCTATCAGTAATTCAGTAAGAGTAACTTTTTCCAATTCTGCATTAATGTAGACTTATATAATGTTAAGTCAGAAAGAATTTGGTCCATTTTAAAAATAACTAACCCTATACATTATTTGATTGGAAAGCGAAAACTTATCAATGTTTCGGCCCTGAAATCTCAGCATTTTGCATCAAGTCCATAATTAGGGTTGAGATTTTGATGATTTTTTCTCCTCTCTTTGCATATGGCTTCTGTGTAATAAAATATGTTTTCCTATGGTGTCTAAAACAATATTTAATCCTGAAAGTTCAGTTTTTATCATTGATGTTTGGTAACTAATTGAGACAGTTTTTGAACAATGGATACTGTGTGCTTAATTGATTTCTGCTTTATAAACTTACATAATACTTTCATTAAAGATTAATAAAACAAGGAGGCGCCTGTGGCTCAAAGGAGTAAGGCGTGGGCCCCATAAACCAGAGGTGGCAGGTTGAAACCTGGTTCCTGCCAAAAACTGCAAAAAAAAAAGCAGGATTAATGAATTCATTTTCCATGATTTAAAGCAAAGTCCCAGTTTCTCATTAAATTTGAAATATTTAACTTGTTAGGCTGTTTGATTTCTACATAGTTAGTAAGGATCAAAAGCTTCACTGCAGAGCCTCACTGTAACATTAGTCAAATTAAGGAGATCCCCAAAATAAAGATAAAATAAAAACTAAACATTAAATGAAATACTTTGAAATTAACATTTTTATTATTAAATGCCTCTAAATAATAGACATTACTATGCACAGTACAAATATTTAATATAAATATCTTTGGTGCTTTGGTACTATGTGTAAAATTTGGAACTTGTTTTGTCCATTTTTAACATGTCTCTTAAGAATGGAACTTTAGGGGCGGGTGCAGTGGCTCATGCCTATAATCCTAGCACTCTGGGAGGCTGAGGCATGTGGATTGCTTGAGGTTAGGAGTTCGAGACTAGCCTGAGCAAGAGTAAGACCCCGGGTTGCCTGTACCTCAGTGGTTGGAGCACTAGCCCCATACACGGCAGGGGGGATGGGGGATGGGTTTGAACCTGACCCAGGCCTGCTTAACAACAACAAAAAAAGAGTGAGATCCTATCTCTACAAAATAGCTGGGCGTGGTGGGCACTTGTAGTCCCAGCTACTTAGGAGGCTGAGGCAGGAGGATTGCTACTGAAGTTGAGAGAATGAGACTGTGTCCAAAAAAAAAAAAGAATGAAAATATAGATTAATTGATTAAAGATTTTCAAGTAATGAGATGAAAATTGCTAGAAATAAAAAAGAAAAATAATTAGGAACTTTAGAAATGTTACCATATAGTCCACATAAATAGTTTGATCATTTGGTGGCCATGATATGTAAGAGGTGTTTCTGTTATTTGAAAATACATTGGAATGCCTTTCAGCATTACAAAAAATAATAGCCTGTTTATACATGCAACAACATGATCAGTCTCAAAACTGTATTGAGTAAAGGAAACCAAGCGAAAGTTCTATAGCTGTGATTCCATTCATATGACATTGTAGAGAAGACAAATCCAATCTGCAGTAACAGAAAACATGTCAGTGGTTGCTGGCAATGAGGGAGCATTCACTGCAGAAGAATATGAGGGAACTTTGGAGGTTACAGATAAGCTTTTGATTGTGGTAGTGGTTACCTGAGTACATATTTGTTAGAATTCATCCATCAACCTGGGTGGCATGTACCTGTAGTCCCAGCTACTCAGGAAGCTGAAGTGTGAGGATCTCTTAAGCCCAGAAGTTCAAGACCAGCCTGGGCAACATACAGACCTCATCTCAAAAAAAAAAAAAAAAAATTCCTACTTGGGACACTGAGGCAAGAGAATCGCTTAAGCCCAAGAATTTGAGGTTGCTGTGAGCTGTGACGCCACAGCACTCTACCAAGGGAGACATAGTGAGACTCTGTCTCAAAAAAAAAAAAAAGAAAAAATAATCATTCTATGTTTATAATTGGTGACTTTTATTTATTTTACAATTTATACCTCTGAAGAACTTAATGCTTTTCAGTATTCTAACACAATATAATTTTTTCATCATAATTTTGAGTATAAACATCTTCAGAGATGTTTACATACTTCTGTTTTTGCTGAAAAGAAACAAAAAAGTCAAGCTAAAATGATATTAGCACTAGATTTAATTCAAAGAGTAACCAGTTTCCTTGGAGATGCAACAGGATTCTGAGTTTTGGCTTGAGAGGCACATTTTGAGTGTGTATGTGAGAACCCCTTGATAGAGATTTTTCTTTTTTCCTAGCAGTTTTCATCTATTATTTGAACATCTTTAATCAATTAACCTATATTTTTGTTGACCCTTTTTTTGTTGTTTTTGAAACAAGATCTTATTCTGTTGCCCAGGCTAAAGTGCAATAGCCCAGTCATAGCTCATGTCACTTAAGATTCCTAAGCTCAAGGGAATCCTCCTGCCTTGGCCTCCCAAGTATCTGGGACTATAGCCACATGCCATCATGCCTGGATTAATTTTTTTAAGTTTTTTATAGAGACAGGGGTCTTGCTGTGTTGCTGGGGCTGGTCTTAAACTTCTGGCCTCCCCAATTGCCTTGTACCAAATTTTCAAGAATCATGTTTTTTTATAAAATTGTGTGTAACTTACTGTGCCAAGATGTTAAAACATCTTACTGGGTTATGTTGATGTTTCCTTGATTTGATTCTAATATTTTGTTTTTATATCTTTTCTTATGTAGACTTCTTCCTTAAGATGTTATCACCTGGAAGCTTTTCCTCCTTTTGCTGTCAATACTCTGGCTTCTGTTCTCATCACTTTACACACAAAATTATGTGTGTGTGTGTATATATATATATATTATTTTTTTATTTATTTTTTTTTTTGGCCGGGGCTGGGTTTGAACCCGCCACCTCCAGCATATGGGGCTGGCGCCCTATTCCTTTGAGCCACAGGAGCTGCCCCAAACAATATTTTTTTAAAGGCTACTACTCACCTTTAGTCATAGTCATTTGTCTTATCTTTAAATAAGAAAAGTATAAATAGGGCAGCGCCAGTGGTGGCTCAGTGGGTAGGGCACTGGCCCCATATACTGAGGGTAGCAGGTTCAAACCCTGTCCTGGCCAAGCTGCAACAAAAAAAATAGCTGGACCTTGTGGGAGGCACCTGTATTCCAGGTACTTGGGAGGCTGAGGCAGGAGAATTGCTTAAGCCCAAGAGTTGGAGGTTGCTGTGAGCTGTATGACGCCACAGCACTCTACCAAAGGTGATAAAGTGAGACTCTGTCTCTACAAAAAAGAAAAAAAAAAAAAGTTAAAATAAGTTGACCTTTGCATTTGAGGTTAACTGATTTTTCTCTTCTTAATGAAATTCTTCCATTGTTACTTCTGTAGCATGATATACTTCTTATTTACTTTTATCTGTTATCCTTTTCTGATATCTTTATTTTTCCATGTGGCTGAGTTCTTGTATCTTTGCCTTTATCCTTTGTCATTCCCACAGAGAATCTACAACCCCCTTCAGCATCTACTTTCTCATTGATTGCCTTTCTTTACTTCTTGGCTTCTTGGCTTACTATCAGTGTAGCAACAGCCTTCTAATTATCTCCTCTACCTTGGTCTGTCTCCTGTTTCTCCTCATCTTGCATAATACTGACCTTAAAAACTGTTTTAGTACACTACTTCTGCCAGAAAGTTTATGCATGCTTTCTATTGCTTACTATAAATGGAGACAACTAGGGCTGATAGCACTCAACTATACCAAACTTTTATAGCAAAATTTAATGCTGACTGTTTTTCCAGAGCTTTTTTTTTTAAGTAGAAATTTTACTTTGGATGATTTTTTTTCTCTATTTTGTGAATTTGCACAGTACTTATTGCTTTGTAGTCTCTATTATCACTTATTTAACACAGGATCAAAATGCTTTTCTAGTTTTGTGCTCCCCGCCCCCCCAACTTGTTTGAGGACTATTTAAGGATAGATGTAATGTTTTCCTCTTTTATCTACACTAGAGTATGTTTCAGTAATGTTTATATCTGTATCCCTTGTCAGTTGAAGGATTGGGGGGATATTAAAAGCCATATGCAAATGTTTTTATTAAATATAATTTTGATGTTATAAAAGCAGGCTCCCCTTTACCTACAGACATACATACTTAACAAAATCACATGCATTACATATTAGAAGCTTGTTTCAAAACATAAGATGAGATTTTCCCATGTTTACGTGAAATTAGTGACATTTTATTTTTTTATTTGTCACATTAAAGTGTGCTGTATTAGTAACAAAGTATGCTACTTTTTGATGGTTAATAATTAGTAAAAATTTTGTTATAGGCTCTATGTTTATTTATATGTTCATATTACATAATTATGTTTAAAAAGTTAAGCATTGAAATGTACTTTTTCTTTTGAGGATAGTACAGGCCTTTTCAACCTTGTACGATAAATATGTGAGAGCTCTTTGTTTAATCTTTAGGCTTCCTTTTTTGGCAGTGGAGGGACTCTAGCTCCATCTTTTTCTCCTCGAGGACAATATGAACACTACCATGCCATTTTTGATCAAATGCAGCAACAAAGAGCAGAAGACAATGAGGCTAAATGGAAGAGAGAAATTCATGGTCGAGGGCTTCCAGAAAGGTATGGCTGTGTTCTGCAGAAGTTGCTTGTGTTTTGCTTCAGAGAAAGTCATGAAAGTCACTATACATATTTATCTACAGAGAAATTCTGCCTGGAGCTGGTCCAGGATTTCCTAAAGGGGCTGCAGGTCATCAACACCATTTCCCTGATGCTGATGATATTAGGAAAACTTTGAAAAAATTGAAGGCCGTGTCTAAACAAGCCATTGCAAACAGGTTGGAATGTGATGATCCATGAGTTCATCTTTGTGTGTAATTGTCTTTTGTCTATAGTTTAGTATCTACACTTTGTAGATGTTTCTCCATTCTTTGCATAAAACGTTTTCTAGGTCCTGGATGCAAGGATTTTCTCAGGTGCAGATTTGGCCCTTGATTACATCATGCGAGCATATAACTCTTTAATAATCCTGAGTTTTCTGTCTTGTATGTTTTGACTGAAAATGCTATTTAAATGAACATAGAACTTTCAGCCAACGTATGGTTGTAATATGTTTCATTCATTTGCTTTAAATGAATCAGAATATAAATTTAAAAGGAATCATTCTTTATGCAGAACTCCAGAGCATGTCTTTTTGTCTTTTGCTTATCACTCAGAAGCCCACTTTTTCTCTTCGTCGTCTTAGTATGTTCTCTCTTCATATTCATCTTGATTTATATCTCTTTGTGGTCCTTTTCATCAGATTTTTTTCTTCCATTAGACTAATAACAGTAACTGTCAGTGGCTATAACTTGCATAGTTCTTTTTTTCTTATGTATGCATATGTATTTTCTTAAGACATTCCTATTCTATAAAACGTGGTGAATTATGGAAGAATAGATGAAGTTGATGATAATTCAGTCATATTTTCCTTGCCCTGTGTTGATTTTAAGAAAAATGTCATTGAGTGTTATAAAAATCTTTGTGATTCCTCCATCCTTTATAAAAGATGATTAAATAATGCTTGAGCAGAGATCAATTATTTAGGTAAATGTAAAGTAACATTATATCTGTTATTTTTAGAGCAACTTTATGTTCACAGCAGAATGGAGTGGAAGGTACTGTGTTCTCATTACACCCACCCCCCACACGTACAACCTGTTGGCATTCTCAACTTGAGTGATGACGTTTGTTGCAATCAGTGAACTTATACGCAAAGTGGTGATCCATTATCACCCTATGTCCGTAGTTGATATTAGGGTTTTCTCTTAATGTGTACATACTATGGGTTTTGACAAATGTATAATTACACATATTGACCATTGTAAAATTGTCATGCAATAATGGCATTGCCCTAAAGATCCTTTGTCCTCTACCTCATGTGCCCCCTTCCTTCTAACCTATAGCAACCAGTGGTCATTTTACTTTTTCCAGAATGCCCTATAGTTGGAATCATACAGTATGTGACCTTCTTAGTAGTTGCTTCTCTTGGTAATATACTTTTAATGTACCTCCATGTATTTTCATGCTTTGATACCTTATTTTTTAACAGAATAATATTCCATTTTATGGTTATACCACACTTTAAAAAAATTTTTTTTTTTTCATTTCAGGTTAACGTGAGGGTACAAACAACAGTATTTGTACTCGTTAGGTAGAGTCTCTCTTGTAGTTGTGTCCTGCACCTAAAAGGTGTGTCATGTACCCTTATACTGTGCCCATTAAGTGGGAGCACATCAATCCCCCCCCCACCATACCACACTTTATTAAAAGACATCTTGGTTGCTTCCAAATTATAGCAATTATGAATAAAGCTGCTCCAAACAGACTTCTGCAGGTTTTTGTATAGACATAAATTTTCAGCTATTTAGGTAAAAGTGAAAAAGCATTATTACTGGATTATATGTTGGAATAAGGGTAGTTTTATAAGAAGTCACCATAGGGTCTTCTAGAGAGTCTGTCCCATCTTGCACTCTCAGTAGCAGTGACTGAGAACCCGTGCTGCTCTACCTCTTGAGCATGTCCTCTTGAACATTTAGTCATTAGCATTCAGCATTTAGTTGGTGTGTAGTGATGTCTTCTTATTTTGGTTGCAATTCTCTAATGACATAAGATGTAGAACATCTTTTCCTATTTTTCTTGACATCTGTACATCTTTTCTCATGAGTTGTCTGTTGAGGTCTTTTGCCCATTTTTATATTAGATTGTTATTTACTTTGTGTTGAATTTTAAGAGTTCTTTGCATATTTTAGATGACAGTCCTTTTTTCAGGTATGTCTTTTGCAGATATTTTTCCCCTTTTTATGGCTTGTCTTCTTCTTCTCTTGATATTGTCTTTTGCACAGTAGAAATTTTTACTTTTAAAGAAGTCAGCTTATCAGATGTTTGTTTCATGGATTGTGCCTTAGGTATCATACCTAAAAAGTTAACGCCATATCCTTGGGCGGTGCCTGTGGCTCAAGGAGTAGGGTGCTGGCCCCATATACCAGAGGTGGCAGGTTCAAACCCAACCCCAGCCAAAAACTGCTAAAAAAAAAAAAAAAAAAGTTAACACCACATCCAACTTCATTTATGTTTTCTCTTATGTTACCTGCTAGGCCAGGAGTGTCCAACCTGCAGCCCATGGGCCACATGCTGATTTTGTAAGGACTTTTTAAATTTATCTGTGGTGTTGGACATCACAAAGATATATGTGTGTGTGTGTGTGTATGTATGTATATATGTATCCAGACCTCCTTTTGCTGATCAACTTTCATTAGCGTTTGTGTATTTAATGTGTGACCCAAGACAACTTTTATTCTTCCAATGTGTGGCAGAGAAAAAAAGGTTAGACACCCCTGTTGTAGGCATTTTGTGGTTTTATGTTGTACTTTTATGTCTGTGATTCATTTTGTGTTAATTTGTATGAAGGATGTAAGGTTGATGTCTAGATTCACTTTTTTTGCTTGTGGATGTCCTGTTGTTTCACAGCAAGTTTTGAGAAGATTTGCATGCTCCTTTGACTTTTCTTTCCTCCTTGGTTGTTTATGTAAGTCTATTTCTGTTCTTTAGCCAATATCACACTGTGTTGATCACAAGAACTTTGTCCTAAGTCTTAAAATCAGATACTGTCAGTCCTCCTGCTTTGTTCTTCTGCTTCAATGCTGAGTTGGTTATTCTGGTTCTTTTGTCTCTTCATAAAAACTTTAGAATCAACTTGTTAATATTTACAAAATAACTTGAGAGGTTTTTTTTGTTGTTGTTGAGACAGAGTCTCACTCAATCACCATAGAGTAGAGTGCCATGTCTTCATAGCTCACAGCAACCTCAAACTCCTGGGCTCAAGAGATCCTCCTGCCTCACCCTCCCAAGTAGCTGGAACTATAGGCACCCAACACCACGCCCAGCTAGTTTTTCTGTTTTAAGTAGAGAGAGGATCTCGCTTTGCTCAGGTTGGTCTCAAACTCCTGAGCTCTAGGGATCCACCTACCTCAGCCTCCCAGGGTGCTGGGATTATAGGCGTGAGGTACAACACCCAGCCATCTTAAGGGGATTTTGATTAGGATTATGCTGAGATCAACTTGGGAAGAACAGACATCTGGATAAGTCTTCCTATACTTTCTTTTGGACCTGAAATATTTCTCCACTATTTAGTTCTTTGATATCTTTCATCAGACTTGTTAATAGTTTTTCATACAAATATGTTCATATGTTAATAACTGCATATTACATTTTTGAGGGTGCTAGTATAAATGATAATGTGTTTTTAATTTTAAATTCTACTTGTTTATTTTATAGAAAAGCAAGTAACTTCTGTATATTAACTTTCTACCCTGAAGCCTTGCTATAATCACTTTTTAATTCCCGGAGTTTTTTTGTCAGTTGTTTGGCATTTCTCTATACATGATTGTGTCTTCTTGAACAAAGCCAGATTTCATTCTCCCACTCCAATCTATATACTTTGTTTTCTTTGTCTTACTGTAGTAGCTAGAACTTCCTGCATGGTACTGAAAAGCAAGGCTGAGAAAGGACATCTTTTCTTCCTTCTGATTTTAACAGGAATGTGTCATGTTTCCTACCATGTTGAGGCGTTAACTATAAGTTGATGTTAGCTGTAAGTTTTTTATAAATGTTCTTTACGAAATTGTGTTACTTCCCCTATGTTGTTTCTTGAGATCATTTTTTATTGTGAATGCATGTTGGATTTTACCAAATGCTTTTCACTTATATCTGTTGATAACACATATGATCATGTGATTTTTCTTTTCTCTTCAGCTTGTCCATATGTTGGCTTACATTAATTTTTATTCGTTGTACCAGCCTTGCATGTCTGAGAAATCCTGTTCGGTTGTGACATATAATTCTTATACATTGTCAGATTTGATTTGTTGATATTTTGTTGAAGATTTTCATATTTCTCTTCATGAGAGAGATATTGGTGTGTAGTTTTGTTTCCATGTAATGTCTTTGTGTCTTGTTTTAATATTAGGGTAATACTGGCCTTATAGTAATAAGAGGGTAATATTGGCCTTATATGGTAATTCTTCCATCTCATTAGGATAGTTTTACAGCTTTTTTTATAGTGTGTTGATAGTTTAATATTGTGTTTTTAAGTGTGTTGATAGTTTAATATTGTGTTTTAAGTGTGTTATAGTTTAATATTGAGACATCATATTTATTTCTTTTATCATAGTGGAGTACATACTTCAATAGGTTAAATTAGGACAAAGTACCACAAATAGGCAAACTAAAACATGTTAAAAAGAATGTTTCTTTCTGAAATTTCCTTATAAATGAAGAACAAAAATAATAGAAAATGGCTCAGTGCCATAGCTCAGGCAGCTAAGGCGCCAGCCACATACACCAGAGCTGGCAGGTTCAACTCCAACCTGGGCCCGCCAAACAACAATGATAACTGCAACCAAAAAGTAGCCAGGCGTTGTGGTGGGCACCTATAGTCCCAGCTACTTGGGAGGTTGAGGCAAGAGACTCACTTAAGCCCAGGAGTTGGAGGTTGCTGTGAGCTGTGATGTCACAGCACTCTACCCAGGGCGACAGCTTGAGGCTCTTTCTCAACAACAACAGCAACAATAATAATAATAATAGAAAAGTCTTTAAACTAGGATAGTTATATTTTGCTGTAAGAACAGAAATGACCTTATAGCTGGTAATCATGTGAAGAGAAGTAATTTCACTACTATGGGTATGATGTCCTAAACCCATACTGCTGGTACTTACTGTCTTACATGGATCCTGTAATGCTGTTCTACTGCCACCATCAGAAGTTTTTACTGCTCCATCCAACTTAGCTGTTTGTCTTTGCCTTTTTTAATGTTTTCTTTACTCAAAGGCATTTAATCTTTTTTCTTCCTCATCATCAAATTCTTTTGCTGAGTTCCAGAATGCTCATGTGTTCCAGCAGCTAACTACCTTGTCACTATCCCTTCACCTCAGTTTCTTGATCAAAGGCTCATACCTCTTTTATCTCTTTTGCCCAGAAAAAGAAAACTTGAAGGAAAGTCAAAAGAGGCTTTTTTGTCTTATTTTTCTGCATGCCGAGTGATATAGGTTAGTTTTAGAAAAATCAGAAGTATGGGAGAGTGATTTGGACACAGGAAAGGAAACCATCCTGGTAGAAGCCACTGTGAAGACTTGGGCATATTTTCTTGCATTCTTTTTTACATGTTTTTTTTCCTAGATAGTGGATTAAGTTATAATTACCAGTTTGTATCTTTTATTTTAAATATTCTTACTATAGCTATTTCCCATGTTAAAATAGTTTTCAAGGGATTTTTAGTGTCTATGTAAGATTCCAGTACCTGTATGAGCCATGATTTATCTAACAAATACCCTAATATAACAAATTGTGATTTCATTTTTTGAGCATTTTTCCACATATTATTCTTCACTTCTTAACATTTCTATAAAATTAATCTTATAAGAGTAATTATTAACTTAAATAATTTGGTAAATTATGTACTTGAAGGAGGTTCCACAGAGAAATATGACTAAGTTTCTTTCTAGAAAAGCTATGCTAATTTATATTCAGCCTAACAGTAAATGGTAGTGCCAGTTTTATTGCCCCAGTAACTAGTACTGATAACTTCTTAGGATCTAAAGAAGTTTTAAAATATATAAAGTTTAAAATCAGTGTAGTATAGGAGATGAAATGATTACTAGTTTCTATACTGGTCACACAACAGGGTAATAACAACTGTCTTTAGGAATAGTAAATAGTGGGGGCGGCGCCTGTGACTCAGCAAGTAAGGTGCCGGACCCATATACCTAGGGTGGCGGGTTCAAACCCGGCCCCAGCTGAACTGCAAAACAAAAAAGTAGCCGGGCGTTGTGGCAGGCACATGTAGTCCCAGCTACTGGGGAGCCTGAGGCAAGAGAATCGCCTAAGCCCAAGAGCTGGAGGTTGCTATGAGCTGTGTGACACCACGGCACTCTACCAGGCGACAAAGTGAGACTCTGTCTCTACAAAAAAAAAAAAAGAATAGTAAATAGTGGCTCACTATTGTAGCTCTAGCAGCTAAGGCGCCAGCCACATACACAAGAGCTGGTTGGTTCTAATCCGACCGGGGCCTGCCAAACAGCAATGACAACTACAACCAAAAAAAAAAGAAGTAGCTGGGCATTGTGGCAGGCGCTTGTAGTCCCAGCTACTTGGGAGGCTGAGGCAAGAATATGGCTTAAGCCCAGGAGTTGGAGGTTGCTGTGAGCTAGGATGCCACCAGCACTCTACACTGGGCAACAGCTTGAGGTTCTGTCTCAAATAAATAAATCAATCAATAAATAAAAGAATAGTAAATAGTGGCTCAGTGAGTAGGGCGCCAGTCCCATATATCAAGGGTGTCGGGTTCAAACCTGGCCCCAGCCAGACTGCAACAAAAAATAGCTGGGCATTGTGGCAGGCACCTGTAGTCTCAGATACTCGGGAGACTGAGGCAAGAGAATCGCCTAAGCCTAAGAGCTGGAAGTTGCTATGAGCTGTGACAGCACAGCACTCTACCGAGGGCCACAAAGTGAAACTCTGTCTCTTAAAAAAAAAAAAGGAAAGAAAATAGTGACGATGAGGATGACAATAATAATAGTAGCTAATATTTAATCAGGTGCTCTTGCCAGCACTCGTTATAAATAAGTCCTCATTATTGTGGGTTCTCCGTGTATTTGCCTACTTGCTAAAATTTATTTGTAACCCCAAAATGAGTACGTGTAGCACTTTCACGGTCACTCTCGGGCATGCTCACAACAATAAGAAATTTGAGTCTCCCAATGCACAGGTTCCCAGCTAAGGTTTAATCAGCAACATGATTCTCGTTCTTCTTGTTTGACTCTTCGTATTATAAACAAATATCCTTTTTGTGGTCTATTTTGTGCCATGTTTTTTGCATTTTTGTGCATTTTGTGTGGTGATTTCACTATTTAAAATGGCCTGCAAGGGGGGGGCGCCTGTGGCTCATCAAGTAGGGCGCCAGCCCCATATACTGAAGGTGGCGGGTTCAAACCCTACCTTGGCCGAACTGCAAAACAGAAAAATAGCCGGGTGTTGTGGTAGGCACCTGTAGTCCCAGCTACTCAGGAGGCTGAGGCAAGATAATCGCCTAAGTCCAGGAGTTGGAGGTTGCTGTGAGCTGTGTGATGCCACGGCACTCTACCGAGGGCCATAAAGTGAGACTCTGTCTCTACAAAAAAAAATAATAAATAATAAAATGGCCTGCAAGCATAGTAGTAAAATGTCATCTATGTTTGTAAGTGCAAGAAGGCTGTGATGTGCGTTAGGAAGAAAATATGTGTGTGAGATAAACTTCATTCAGGCATTAGTTTTCAATGGTTTTGGCCACAAGTTTAACGTTAGTGAGTCCACAATATACATGAAACAAGGTTTCTTTAAATAGAAGCGTACATATAGCAAGATTAATCAGTTGACCAAAATGATGCGCCAAGAGCCTCATAGGCATCTAACTTACTGTTTCCTCCTAGGAGTTCAGTGTTTGCTAACTCCATTCATGATGATTTTATAGAGCACAACCACTGAAAATAATGGTAATGTATTTTTAACTCAATCATTACTAGTACTATAAAGTACGAATTATTCTTTCTGTTTTTCTATAAAGAAATTGATCCTCGCACTCTGAGAGACTGAAGTAGGTGGATTGCTTGAACTCACAAGTTCAAGACCAGCCTGAGCAAAATCAAGACCCTGTCTCTACTAACAATGAAAAACTGAGATAAGCGTATAGCTTAAGCTCAAGAGTTGAAGGTTGCTGTCTGCTATGACACCGTGGCACTTTACCCAGGGTGATAGCATGAGACTCTGTCTCAAAAAAATAAAATAAATTGAGACACTCCATGATTAAGTAGTTCGTTGAAGGTCACATAATTTTACTGAAACCAGCAGCTGAGTTTTGGTTTCAGATAAGCTCACTCACTTAGCTGTTATGCAGTATTGACTTTATTAAACTTGAAACACTTAATAAGGAATGATTAAGGTGAAAATTTAGGCACTACTACAGGAAGCATGGTTAAAAGAGCAACCTTGGAAGAACCGGGTGGCTTGTTAGGCAGAGGAAGAATTAGACTTACATTTTCATGAGGTAGAATTATTACAAGTAAGAGAAGTAAAGACACAGATTTCAATCTATTATGAGGGGTATTCAAGGGGTGGACCACTGAGATTTAATGAGTGTTTTCAAACTGGGAGTATTAATTAGAGGCGCAAATGACAGTGTGTCAGGGGTGCTTGGATGGGATTATGAGAAGTTATGTCTCAGTGAAAAGTTGAACTAGTTAATACCTAAGACCTCTCCCCATCTGAGTATATTATGATTCTTTTGTGTTGTACTTTCTAGTGTTCATTGATATTATAAAATATTTTCTCTACACTGTCATAACTTTTGGTTAGTGTAACTCACATGTCATTGTCATTCTTCATCAGCTCCTTTCCATGACTAAAACTGAATCAGCATGGATTTGAATGCTGGCTTTATTTTTTTTTTTTTTAATTGAGTAACCAAACTGAAGTCTGGAGTCAAATCCTCTCCCCTCATGTTTTGGATCACCTATATCTGAGTGTTTACTCTCAGGCATTATTTTACCTCTTCCTTTCTTTTCAGTGACTCTGGTTAGTCTGACTTGCCTTATGTCCATATCTTAATAGCATATATCCATACATAGTCTTCTATTAGCTTTTTCTTGAGACAGAGTCTCACTATGTCACCTTCTGTAAAATGCCGTGGCATTACACCTCACAGCAACCTCAAACTTCTGGGCTTGAGCGATTCTCTTGCCTCGGCCTCCCAGGAGGAGGGGTTAAGTAGTTGGGACCATAGGCACCGCCATAACACCACCTGGCTATTTTTTCGTTGCAGCTGTCATTGTTGTTTAGCAGGCCCGGGCCCGGCTCAAACCGGCCAGCTTTGTTGTATGTGCCTGGCGCCCTACTCACTGAGCTACGGGCGCTGAGCCATGAATTTCTGTTCTATTTTTTGAGACAGAGTCTCACTGTGTTGCCCTAGGTAGAATGCCGGGGTGTTACAGCTCACAGCAACCTCAAACTCTTGTGATCAAGTGATTCTCTTGCCTCAGGCTCCCAAGTAGCTGGAACTACAGGTGCCTACCACAATGCCTAGCTATTTTTCTGTTGCAGTTTTCATTATTGCTTAGCTGGCCCAGGCTGGGTTTGAACCCTCCAGCCTTGATGTATATGGCCAACGCTATAACCACTATTCTGCGGGTGCCAAGCCTCTTCTATTAGCTTTTTAATATTAAGAGTTAAAGACACGTGAAAGCACTTTGTACTAAATTATTAAGTGCTTCTTTTTTTTTTTTTTTTTTGAGACAGACTCTCACTTTGTTGCATCGTAGCTTACAGCAACCTTAAACTCTTGGGCTCAAGTGATTCTCTTGCCTCAGCCTTCCAAGTAGCTGAAACTACAGACGCCTGCCACAACACCCGGCTATTTTTAAAGGCAGGGTCTCTCTCTGGGTCAGGCTGGTGTGGAACTGATAAGCTCAGGCAATTCACCCTCCTCGGCCTCCCAGAGTGCTAGGATTATAGGTGTGAGCCACTGCGCCCAGCCTAAGTGTTTCTTTCTTTCTTTCTTTTTTTTTTTTTAAAGTAAAATAGGTATTTATTCATCCTGCTGTCATGCCAACACATTCTGTGCATAGACCACTACTAGTAGCGCACCCTCTCATAACAGGCAAAATTGTACATCAAATTATATTTGTTATCTCATTATATAAAACTATAAAATGAAAATGATTTATCAGTTCCTTTTAACATTCCTAGTAAACAATTCAGCAGGAGATCTGATGCACAAAATCTTAGTAAAATATGACATAGGAAGAGCAATAATGTAACTCTCCACTTAAATTTAACATGTCATAACTTGAAATTAATACAAAGTCAACAAACATTTAAAACATTTTATTTACTGAGATTCTGGCAATAGCTTTATATAATAAGACTCAGTATACCAGGCCTACCAGTCAACTTGGTTTTGAACCTGCCACCTCCAGCATATGGGAGCTGGTGCCCTATTCCTTTGCCCCCATTCAGCTTGTTTATGGTAAGTCTCAGCTTCAATATGAAGCTGTTTAAAAAAAAAAAAAAAAAAAGACCTTGCTTTTTACATGCTAAATATTGTAGCAAATACATCATTAAACATAGCAATGAACTTAAAAAGGTAAAGTTAAGGGGTTAACAAAAGCTAAACATTGCAGTCTAAATAAAATTCATACAAAAAAATAAAGTAACTATCCCCGGTTACATAAAATTTTCTTGACTGGATTAAACTTAATAGTATAAATCATGCATTTTAGAATCTTTAGCTATCAAGTTTGAAAAGTACCAGTGTTCATTTGAAATGATTCCTCTCTAAAGCCAAAGTAGAATTAAAATTAATTCAAATGACATAATGCATTCTAACACTAAAGAACATTCAGTCTTATTGAAGTGCAGGTAAAATCCAGACCTTCTGGGGCTTTCTCATGCTGCAAAGGGCTGTTTCTCTGATTCACTCAAAGCAGCATACAGTAGACTATAAGGATGTCACTAAGCCCAGTAAAGGGTAAGATTGCTGGTCTCCAACTCTGACCTCCCAGTAAAACATAGCTGCTGTGTCCACAAATACAGGATGTGTGCGGGTCAAAGGCACCCTACTCTGCTAGCAAAAGAAAAGCAAACCAACCCCTCTACCCTAATAGCTCCTCGGCCAGGTGAATAGAAAGTATACAAAGGGAAAAAATTAAAATACTTATATACAGAGTAAGGATTTTAAAATATCAATGTAATCCTTCAGAAATTTTAGCTATTGTCATCTGACCATTTCTGATTACATCTTAAAGATGTATCCAGATTCAATTTCTATTGATTTATCATTGGACATTTCTGGTCAAAAATATTAATTTTATTCCCAAATACTGTATCTCAACCACTAGTATAATTGCAGTGTACTATCTCCCAGAGTTATAAAGCACTGGAAGAGAAAAACTAGATATTTAAGCAGCAGGCAATAATTAT
This sequence comes from Arctocebus calabarensis, assembly GCA_963573935.1. NCBI lineage: Eukaryota > Metazoa > Chordata > Mammalia > Primates > Lorisidae > Arctocebus > Arctocebus calabarensis. The sequence continues at coordinate 32,600 of CAUYON010139364.1, forward strand.
GGCCCTTTTACACAGCAGACTCTGAGTGGCTACTGAATGGTCCAGGAATAGTTCTAAAAACAAGAAAATTCTTGCATTTTAGTAAATATGTTGTAATTTTCACAGTTCAAATTTCCTTAGACATTGCACTTTCTTTTATGAGGGAATTCTGATTTTTTTCTTAATGTTATGGCGAGTCAGGACTTGAACTTTCAGCCTTCTTTTTCCTTCTTACTGTGTCTTATGTTTCTTTTTCTTTTTTACTTTTTCTGTTGCTTTTTCTTGTTCTTCACTGCTTTTCTTTTGGGCTTGTATCTCCTCAATATAATCTGATTCTAATAAGGATTTAGATGATAAAGGATTATCTTCAGGACACAGCTTTCTTTTTTTGCTAAGTTCTTTAATGTCCTTTTCTTTCTCAGTTGTATCCTTTGACTTTTTCTTTTTTAAACTATCCTTACTGTCTGATTCAGTTGCCAACATGGAACTTTCAGAAGATTTATGTGAACAGTTCTTTTTCTTTCTCTGTTTTCCTTGTTTCTTATCCTCATCTTCAGAATCTGAAGAACTGCTATAAGAATCAGAACTTGATGAAGAAGAAGATGAATACTTATTAATTTCTTTTTCTGTTTCTTTTTGGATGAGCTCTCACTTCCACTTAACAATTTCTCCCTGTGTTTTTCTACTTATTTCTTCCACTTCTCATTCATTTCTTTCTTGAAAATCAGCCAAAGCCTTGGAACCTTTCTTTTTCTTTTCTAGTTGCTCTTTCACTTTTTCCCAGGTAGAAGAAGATAATCTTGGTTGATTCAGATAATCTTGGATTGTTGGCCCTGAAGACTGGATTGAACCCCTTGATCTGGCCATTGCTATTGGGTTCATATAGGCACTCGATTTTGTCCCACTTCCCCTTGGTGCCTGACTGAGCGTACAGTCACACTCAGATGAAGACCAGGCCGGAAAAGTGGCTGAAGCAGGGGGCCCTCCCAAGTGCTTCCTAACATTTGTATTTATGTAGTGGATTTACTTTTCCAAGTCGTTTGTCTGCACTTCTTCATTTAACGTGGATGAAGCTGACAATTCCATCCCATTAGGCAAGGATTGTGCCTCTTTAATGAATAAAACCCTAAACAATGTTGACTCATTTTTATTTCTAAGATTAGCTCTGTTACCTAGAGTGCTACCTATTTTTATATTGTCTTTACCTCCTAAAATATTCTATTTATAATCATCCTTCAAACATTTAAAATATTTCTTATTTAAAGGAATTTGCTGATACACCCATGAGCATGAGTTGTGAAGCTGCAACCCAGATCTTGCCACTTACAAGCATTATTCATGCATTTGCAATAATTAAGGGAAAGCAAATAACTTTTTCTGCCCCCGTTTTCTATTTAGACTAAAAGAAAAAGAAAAGTTTGTCATAGGATATTTATTTCTCAATAAAATAACACTGTAGTTGTATTCTCTTATTGTTCAATGTCGATAACCACTGTGGCACCTTGTTACTGCACACAGGAACTGGCTGGGACACAGATTAAAGGTAGAAACCTGCAAGAGGTGGGCTTCCTATATCTCCAGGGAGAGCCCTGAGCACCCTGTGTCGTGGCATGACCTTTTATTGAAGCATTACACAACAGGTGTGGGGGGCCATGTATTGGGAGCTACGCACTTGATGATCACTACATGGTCTTTCTCCATGGGCTCGACTCCCACCCTGCTGTACCACTAATGTCCAAAGTATAACACCTGCTAGCTAAGGAGCAGGGATTTTAGCTCATTAACATATGCAGTTGCTGGAGGGCTTGTCGCCAGGCCGCAAAGTATCTCCGTACCGGCTAGGAGATTTTCTTCTAGAGTTGATGGCACTTTGTACCCCATGATTGCATTAATGTACACAGCTATGATTTAATAAAAAAAAAAATACTAATAAAGAGTTGGTAGCTACTTCTGTCAGCCTGGTGCTTGGTCTCCTACAGTTCAGTACACCCTACACTATTGTATATACCGTTAGCCCATTTTAATGTCTTTATATTTCACTTTCTAAATTTCTGATTTTTTACTATATGTTTGTATTTAGGTTATCATCCTTTTATTGTTAATCCAGGTCAAAATTTTACTGATTTTTAAGTGATATAATTCTGGAACTCAAAAGATACAGTCTAAATTTTATAGAACAGAACATGCTTATCTGAACTCCTCATGATGTTTTTTTGTTTTGTTTGTTTGTTTTTTTTGAGACCGAGTCTCACTATGTTACCCTTGGTAGAGTGCTATGACAATACAGCTCACAGCAACCTCAAACTCTTGGGTTTAAGCGATTCTCTTGCCTCAGCCTCCCATGTAGCTGGGACTACAGGCACTTACCATAACACCCAGCCATTTTTTTGTTGTAGTCATTGTTGTTTACCAGGCCTGGGCCGGGTTTGAACCTACCAGTTCTGATGTAAGTGGCCAGCACCCTAATCACTGAGCTACAGTTGCCAAGCCTTCATGATGTTTAGCAAGAGAACGCTTATGAAGAAGTAAACTGACTGTTTCCTTTTACCTACCTGACCCTAGTGCAAATATATAATCTGTGCCTCCAGTTTAGCATAGTTTTTACTGCTTTAGAGAGAAATAAGAATATGAATTATAGGTTTTTCTTTTTAGTATATGTAAAGTAGTAAACAATAATGCATGTGAAAAATAAGGACACTTAATTTGTAGGTTTTTAAACATTCTGAGGAGTTGTAGGATTGATTAAACTAATTTTGTTTTTTATTCTGTTAATATGATATATTAGTTTGACTGATTTTCATATGTTGAACTAACCTGGCCTTCCTGGAATCATCTTTAGACAGATAAAATGTAGCAAATAGGGGTCAATCATAACACTCTGGATTTCTGACCCCAGTCTGTTTCCAACTTGCTTGTGTTGCCTGGCTGAGTTCTGGCCTCCTAAGCTCACCCTTCCTGATGCCTGAGCCCCAGCATCACTTGTGCTAAGGACCTCCCTTCTCAGTGTTGACAGCTCCTAGTGACCTCACTTTGCCAACAGCGGGGATCAGGGAATGGGAATTGGGCACCTTCTTTAAACATAATCACCCACCAGGTGCCATGGCTCACACCTGTAATCCTAGCACTCTGGGAAAGCCAAGGCTTGTGGATTGCCTGAGCTCACAGGTTGGATACTAGCCTGAGCAAGAGCAAAACTCCATCTCTAAAAAAAGCCAGGCATTGTGGCGGGTGCTTGTAGTCCCAGCTACTCAGGAGACTCAGGCTGGAGAATAGCTTGAGCCCAAGAGTTTGAGGTTACTATGAGCTCTGTCACCAGGGTACTCTACCCAGGGCAACAAAGTGAGACTCTGTCTCCAAAAAAAAAATAAAATGTAGCAAGTAGTTGGCACTTAATAAATATCTGTTTACAAAAAGAAGAAAAGGCAATAGTGTTAAACAAAACCATTACAGGTTTTAGGTTTGTATTTGAAAACAGCCAATAACGTAAATGTATTTATTTAAACCAGATTAGGAAATGACTATTCACTGTAGCAAAACTTAACAGATTGTTTAAGTATATAGAGTCAGTTCTATTATATGTGTATAAACAGTGTGAAAAATCTGTAAATCAGGCTTGGCGCCTGTAGCTCAGTGGCTATGGCGCCTGCCACATCACCAGAGCTGGCATATTCAAACTAGTCTGGGCCTGCCTAACAACAATGACAACTACAACAAAAATAGCTGGTGTTGTGGTGGATGCCTGTAGTCCCAGCTACTTGGGAGGCTTAGGCAAGAGAATCATTTAAGCCCAAGAGTTCGAGGTTGCTGGGCATCACGACACTCTACCGTGGGTGACATAGTGAAGTCTCTGTATCAAAAAAAAAAAAAAAAAAATCTGTAAATCAGAGCTGTCAAACATATGACTGGTTCTTAGTAAATAGTTCTGTGCAATTGCTATATGGACATAACTCCAGTTGGAGGTTCAGGCTGATAGGCACTGGACACAGACAGATCTTGTGATGGGTATTTTACTTCCATAAAGGTTAGAAAAGGAGTCCCAGCTGAGAGAAAAGCTGTTCTATTTCATTATGGATGATGGTGTAAGCTTCCAGGACCTTCAAAGGAGCCTTATCTATAGCCACAGATTTCAGGGGACAGGTGGGAGCATCACACCTGAAAGTCTGTCTGCCCACTACAAGCCTTGCCTAGTATAAATGCAGCTACAGCCCTGCCTTGATAGATGCAGGACATATGCTGCATTCAGACCAGACATATTTCATCAGTCTCGGAATTATACAGTGTGTAATAACGACTTCCAGAGGACAGCACATGTGTGCTACGGGGCATAAACAAACCTGCCCATTCTACAGGGACACAAATCATCACTGTGTACTATGGAGCACGAACAAACCTGCCCATTCTACAGGGGCATGAACAAATCATCACCGTATACTATGGAGCACAAACACACCTGCCCATTCTACAGGGGCATGAACAAGTCTGCCCATGTATACTATGGGGCACAAACACACCTGCCCATTCTACAGGGGCATGAATAAATCTGCCCATGTGTACTATGAGGCATGAACAGATTTGTCATTTATTGTCCTCAGCCTGCTCAAGTCAGCATAGCATAGTGGGGTGTATTTCTGAATGGAGTTACATGAAACTAGATGAAGGTTTAGCTGTCCAGACATGCCCAAGGATCCTAGGCCTTAAACCAGCTATACAGATCATCTAATCATAGCAAATTCCTGTGATAGAAATTTTATTAGAATCTTTTTAAAATACCACGTAAGGTAAATGAACCTTAGATTATTATCATTTATAGCATGTGATAGGATAGATTTTAAGTTTTTACAGCTTAATTTCATATTTAAAATATTTTGCGTGTTTCAGTTAGTAGTTGTTGCCAAAAAATGCAAAAGATTTGAGTATTTGGGGTATGAAAATTAGAAGTGTTTTAAGTCTTTCTAAAAGAAAAGGCTTTATTTCATGTTTTTTAGAGCATAAAAGACCCAAAGAGAGCCTATAGAAGGTTTGTGTGCCTTACCAGCCAAAATCTGAGTAAAAGCACAGCCAAAATTAACTGCAATTGATTCTGTACTATGCATTCACTGATCACTGGGGCTGGGTTATATTTGTGTGTGTGTGTGTGTGTGTGTGTGTGTATTTTTTAAGAGACAGAGTCTCACTTTGTCGCCCTTGGTAGAGTGCTGTGGCATCACAGCTCACAGCAACCTCCAACTCCTGAGCCTAGACGATTCTCTTGCCTCAAGCGAGTAGCTGGGACTACAGGAGCCCACCACAATGCCTTGGCTATGTTTTTGTTGCACTTTGGCCAGGGCCGGGTTTCAACCCACCACCCTTGGTATCTGGGGCCGGCACCCTACTCACTGAACCAGAGGCGCTGCCCTTATTTTTGTATCTTTCAAAATTACTGTATAGCACATTTTTTTTTTTTTTTGAGACAGAGCCTCAAGCTGTCACCCTGGGTAGAGTGCTGTGGCATCACAGCTCACAGCAACCTCCAATTCCTGGGCTCAAGCGAGTCTCCTGCCTCCTCCCAAGTAGCTGGGACTACAGGCGCTCGCCACAACGCCTAGCCATTTTTTGGTTGCAGCTATCGTTGCTTGGCGGGTCTGGGCTGGATTCGAACCCGCCAGCTCAGGAGTACGTGGCAGGCGCCTTAACCTGTTGAGCCACAGGCACTGAGCCTACTGTATACCACACTAGCATGGTAACTGTAGTATATAGTAGATGCCCAATAAATGTTTATTATTGATATTTTTTATTTGTTATTTAAGCTCAGCATGCTTATATTCCCTCATAATTGTCAGAGAAAGATATAGTAGTAAAATTGGAAAAGATTAAAACACATAACTTTTAATCTTTTTCCTAACGTATCCATTTCATTTTTTAATAGCTGTGACATTCAGAGAATTCAGACATAACTTTTTACTGTGTTTTTGAAAACTCATGCTCAAGTAAAAACCTTTTATTCTTTTTGTTCATTTTTTTTTTCCTTTTTTTGAAACAGAGCCTCAAGCTGTCACCCTGGAGATAGTGCCATGGCATAACAGCTCACAGCAACCTCCAATTCCTGGGCTCAAGCGAGTCTCTTGCCTCCACCTCCCAAGTAGCTAGGACTGCAGGCGCCCGCCACAATGCCCAGCCATTTTTTGGTTGCAGCCATCATTGTTGTTTGGCGGGCCCGTGCTGGATTCAAACCCACCAGCTCAGGTGTACGTGGCTGGCGCCTTAGCCCACTGACCCACAGGCACTGAGCCTTTTTGTTCTTTTTTGAAATTGCTGTTATACTACTTTCTTTGACTTCAGTATTATATTTGATACAGAGTTCTGAAATAAACTTGGAAACTTGAGTTTTTTCAATAAGTGTAGTCTAAAATAATTTACAGATTTTACTTTTTATTAAAATAATAAAGGGGCTGGGCGTGGTGGTTCACACTTGTAATTCTAGCACTCTGGGAGCCGAGGTAGGTGGTCTCATGAATTTGAGACCAGCCTGAGCAAAAGTGAGACACCCTCCCCATCCCCCTACCCCCCACCCCCGTCTCTACTAAAAATAAGAATACTGAGACGTGGTTTTTTGTTGTTGTTGTTGTTTTAGCGACTTTTTGCTTAAGCCCAAGAGTTAGAGGGTGCTATGAGCTATGACACCATGGCACTCTACCCTGGGCAACAGCTTGAGACTCTGTCTCAAAAAAAACAGTAAATGATGGGATTTAGGTAGTAGATATCAATATATGTAGAGATTTCTTCATTATTTTATTTCATGTCCACCTTTATATTCTGTGATGGAAAAAAGTAATTAAAATAAGTAACATTTTTAACTTTTTGAAATATTTAATATTCAGAATTACTAACTTTGCAATTTGTCTAAATTAGGCAAAAGGGGCAGCTAGCTCTAGAAAGAGCTAAACAAGTGGAAGAGTTCCTGCAGCGAAAACAGGAGGCTTTGCAGAATAAAGTTCGAGCTGAAGGCCATGTGGTATGATTTTTTTGTTTGTTTGAGATTTTGAGTTTATTAATATTCCAAGTGAAGGTCTGGAATAAGGTAAGTACAAATAAAAAGAATTAATATCCGACAATTTATGCATAATAGTAGGAAATAAGGGTACTCAAAAATCATTTGCAGAGTATAAAGTCATTTGTCTTGGCCTGGTGCAGTGGCTCGCTCTTGTACTACCAGCACATTGGGACACCCATGCTAGAGGTTCACTTGAAGCCAGAAGTTTGAGCCCAGTCTGGGCAACATAGTGAGACAGTGTCTTTACACAACACTTTTTAAAAACTAGTCAAGCATGATGGTGCACATCTGTAGTCTCAGCTAGTTGGGAGACTGAAGCACGAGGATCTCTTGAGTCAAGAGTTTGAGATTGCAGTGAGCTATAGCAGAATTGCTAACTTTGCAATTTGTCTAAATTAGGCAAAAGGGGCAGCTAGCTCTAGAAAGAGCTAAACAAGTGGAAGAGTTCCTGCAGCGAAAACAGGAGGCTTCAGTAGCAACAGAGTGAGGCCCTGTCTCTTAAGAAAAAAAGAAAAAATACGCAAAGTTGTACATGGGTCATTACCAAAGTTTTGAGATATATAAAAATAAAGAAACATAAAATCTACTCAGATGGAAACATTAGTACTTCATCCATGCTCACATAGTGTGCCCAGAAGCAGAATTTAAGCCCATGTTTCTGGTTTTTGTGCTTATGCTTTTAGCCATTTTACTAAAAGATTTGTTTGTTATCTTTTAATTACATATCATTGCTTGCTTTAATTGAAGTGAAATGATATTATAGAACAGGGATAGGCAAATCTTTTCTGTAAAAGACCAAAAAGTAAATATTAATATTTTAAGCTTTCAATTTCGTATCTTATGTAGCTACGCAGCTCTGCCGTGCTAGTGAAAGATTGAAAAAGTGGATATGGCTGTGCTCTAACCAAGCTTAATTTTGGAAAAAAGGCATTTGGCTAGATTTGACCTGTTAACTAGTTTTTGTTCCTTATTACAGAGTATCTTGTATATAAATTAATTCTTCAACACTAAGTTGTTTATTTTGAAAACATTATTTTTCCAAATCTTCTTTAAAAATTATGTCTTTATTCTTCCAAAATAATGTTTGATAAGTAGAAAAGAATATATGTAATATATGTGTCAATTATGAAGCAAAATAATGTACTAAGTTCAGTTTACATACTCTTCTGTAATTCAAGGACTAGCAACTATTTTTCTGTAGAGGACCAGGTAGTAAATACTCATGGCTCGCCACTCAACTCTGCTTTGTAACATAAAAACAGCTTGTAGACAACGTGTAATCAGAGGATGGGTATGTTTGATAAAACTATTTATGAACACTGAAATTAGAACTTCATGATTTTCATGTGTTATATTCTTCCTTTCATTTTTTTCTTCACTATTTAAAATGAAAATTATTATTAGCTTTTGGACCATATGAAAACAAGTGGTGGGCTGACATTGGCCAGTGGGCCATAGTTTGTGAACCTCTGTTTTAAGTTGTTCCCTGCAAGTGACTATTATCCTGAATTTTGAGTTCAGCATTCCTATAGATTTCTTAGGATACTTTTTTTCATATACTGTATAGTATATGGTATATATACTTTGTTCATACACTATATGATTGGATAATATGTTATTCTGTTCTCCTTTTGAACATTATGAAAATTATATGATAGGTAGATTAAAACTTGCTTTTTTTCATGCAGTGTTGTTTTTCTAATACTATTAACTAGTCAATTATAGCTATATAATTTTTCATTATGTGACTATGCCACAATCATTAATTCTCTTGATAGTAGTCATTTAGGTTTATTCAGTTCTGCTTCGAAAATTCTTAAAAATGTCTCCTGGTGCACATGTGCAACTGTTTTTTGTTCTTTGTTTTTTTTTTTGAGACAGAATCTCACTATGTTGCCCTGGGTAGAGTGCCATGGCATCACAGCTCATAGCAACCTCAAACTCTTGAGCTTAAGCAATTCTCTTGCCTCAGCCTCCCAAGTAGCTGGGAGTATGGGCCCTCATCACAACGCCCAGCTATTTCCTTTTTTCTTGTAGTTTTCATTGTTGTTTGGCAGGCCTGGGCTGTGTTCAAACCCACCAGCCCAGTATATGTGGCCTGGCTATAGGCTCTGAGCCACAAGTGTTTTTCTTTTCTTTCTTTTTTTTTTTTTTTTTTTTTTTTTTATAAAGAGCCACAAGCTGTCACCCTGGATAGAGTGCTATAGCATTACACTCACAGCAACCTCTAATTCCTGGGCTCAAGCGAGTCTCTCTTGCCTCCGCCTCCCAAGTAGCTGAGACTACAGGTGCCTGCCACAACGCCCGGCCATTTTTTGGTTGCAGCCGTCATTGTTGTTTGGCAGCCCGGGCTGGATTCGAACCTGCCAGCTCAGGTGTACATGGCTGGCGCCTTAGCCCATTGAGCCACAGGCGCCGAGCCACAAGTGTTTTTCTTGATTATTTTCTTCTGTTGAATAACTTTACAAAAAAACCTCTAAATTTTACAAAAAAATGATAAAGGAGCTGTATTTCACTTTGAGAAATGTCACTTCCTTGTTAACTCATATCATATTGTATCTACTTATACTAATGGAAAAGTAACTTATAAAATGTTAGTTAACTGTTAAACATTTTATCCATTATTTCATTCATTCTTTTAGTTTTATACAAACATTAATTGATTATAATATGTTAGGTTCCAGTGCTAGCAGGAGGATATGAGTAATAAAGGAGACAGACACATGAATCAACAAATAATAATAACTGAGAAAACTTAACTGTGCTAGGCATCAGTTAAGCAGTCTAATTGCATTATCTCTATAGTAGTCTGCTAAGGCTGCTATAACAAAATACTACAAACTAAATGGCTTAATCAACATGTATATATTTATTATCTCACATACTGAAGGCTAGAAGTCCAAGATTAATTTGTCCACAGGGGTTGGTTCCTTCTGAGGGTGGTGAAGTGGAATCTGTTCCATGCTTCTTTCCTACTTTCTGGTGGTGCCTGTGACGTTTAGTCTTACTTGGTATAGAATCACTGTTCTCATCCGTGCCTTCATCTTCCCATGGTGTTCACTCTGTGTGTGAGTCTGTCTCTAAATTTCCCCTTTTTGTAAGGACACCAGTCATACTGGAGTAGGATCTTGTCTGGTGACATTTTACCTTGGCCAAAGGTCCTATCCCTAAATAAGATTATTTCTGAGGCACTGAGGATTATGAGTACAACATACAAATTTATGGGGATACAGTTCAACACATAACCATCTCTTTTAGCCTTTACAGCAATTCTGTGTAACTCTGTGATGATTCATCATGTCTTAGACTATATTGCAATGTAAAAACCCTTACCTATCAAAAAGTAGCTTCTGCCCAGTTCAGAACAGATGGCATAGACTCATTTTCCCCTGCTGCTTCCTTCTAAATATGTAGGTCACTAAGAAAGTTTTGAGACAGACTGTGTTACGGTTCATTATTTCACTTTCAAGAAACAAGTTTACGGTATCCTTTAATGCAAGTTTTACCTTTTTCAGCTTAACAGGTGTTGCTGGGAGGGCCTGATTTGGTTCCATTCGTACAAATTTTATGTTTCTTGATTTTTGTGTATCTCAAAATTTTCGTAACAGCTAAATACCCCAGGAACTATTTAGCATAAAATTGTAATAGGATTCTAAATGCTGGGGGGAAAGTTAACTGTCTAGAGACCTCAAGACTTGAGAAATAACAGTGTGGGCCCCTGGGTTTTCTTTTCACCACCCACATATCCTGGACAAGGTATTAGTAAGGCCTGCAGCCCAGATCTTCTATAGACTTAAACAAAAACAAAACCAGAAAAGCTTGCTCCCACTCACTGAAGACTTGGCAAAGAGGAACCCCAACAGAGATGGGAAACCCTAACACCACCTTCACAGCAGGGACATGATGAGTGAATAATTGTGTTTGGGGTTTAATTGCTTCTTTCCTTCTATTCTCATTGAACATATTTGTCTAATTGTTAGAAATGCTAGGGTTTGTTATCATACTTTACCAGCTAGAAATGGTCAGTATTTGCCAAAAGAAAGAAAGCAGTGCCTGGATATTCCTGGGTAAGATGATGTAGCCTTAGACGGACATTCTTTAAACTTAGTACATTAAATGATAAACAGGGAATCCTGCAAAACCTGGCAGCTATGTATGGAGGCAGGCCCAGCTCTTCAAGAGGAGGGAGGCCAAGAAACAAAGAGGAAGAGGTATGCTTCCTGCATGCTCATTGCCTCATCACTGCCATTTTTGAGTTGATTGCCTTCTTTGCTTGCATGGTTTAAATTCTTAACAATCATTTGAAGATTTTGGAGGTCTATAGGGACCTGTTAATATACTTTCACTGACATACTGTGTCATAATTTTGTCCCATAACTGTTATTCAGTATTCTGAGTTCGATTTTTTTGATAAAATTAAATATTTGTGATTATAATGTATTTTTTTCTGTTCAGAAATAAGTAGATCTAAATTAAATACTTCACAGCTAATTACATTTCCATTAACCAGATTTCTAAACTTTTCTTATATTTAGATTAACACTTTTCTTTAAGTTAAAAAATGTTCAGCAGTAAAATTGTTGATGATTTCTCTTTTCAGTCATTAAATTGAGGTTTTTTTCCCTGTTTATAGGTTTATCTGGCAAGACTGAGGCAAATAAGACTACAGAATTTCAATGAGCGCCAGCAAATTAAAGCTAAACTTCGTGGTGAAAAAGTGAGTTAAACATTAATTTAGTTAAAAGGTGTTGAGTAATATCATAAAGATTGAGATTAAAAATGCTGTGACACTAACAAAAAAATAAAAACTGAAGATATTGAAAATTCAAAGCTCCAAAAACTACACATAGGGATAATGTGAATATTATGGAATTTAAAATTGATAAGACCGTTTGTTCCAGGGAAATTCTTTCTTTTTTTTTTTTTTAATTAATTGACATGGAGTCTCACTTTATCACCTTTGGTAAAGTGCTGTGATATCATGTCTCACAGCAACTTCAAACTCTTGGGCTTAATTGATTTTCTTGCCTAAACCGGGTTCGAACCCACTAGCCCCAGATCATGTGGCTGGCGCCCTAACTACTGAGCTACGGGCACCCAGCTAGTTCCAGAGGAATTCTAAGAGGAAAATATAATGTGTATCTGTGGAAAGATCACAGTGCACTTTCTGTTATTACTGTTGTATCTTTCAGTTCTGTTGTCCATAAAAGGTGATGTTTCTAAAGAGTTCAAGTGTCGCTTTGGGAGAAAATTAACAGCAATAAGCGATTTTCCATTTACATTTTTAGATTTTTATTATTTTTTATATAATCTTTATATTATCTTTCACAATGCTCTATACTGAATTTGATTATTTTATCTTAAGTGATTACTTACTTACTTATTTTATAGAAAGGAGCTGATAGTTCCGAAGGAGAAGGAAGTGAAGAGGCTGATGTGAGGCGAAAAAAAATTGAATCAGTCAAGGTATAGACTAGAAATGACACTGGCTTTCTCAGAGAGAGTTTGTACCTGTGGTAGAAAATTCTGTTCTTTCAGTTTACATAACTAAATGACTTTATCCTTTTGGTTTAATTTTTCTTTCCCCTTTATCTCTCACTTTTTGGTTTCTGAAAAATAGTATTTTTGTCTGTTTATATCATATTAATGAAGAATAATTTGATGAAACCTTGGCATAAATAGATGAAACTATCTTAAAAGTAAAATACAGCAACCTTGGGCGGCACCTGTGGCTCAGTGGGTAGGGCGCCGGCCCTATATAGGAGGGTGGCAAGTTCAAACCCGGCCCCAGCTAAATTGCAACAAAAAATAGCCAGGCAGTTGTGGTAGGCGCCTGTGGTCCCAGCTACTCGGAGGCTGAGGCAAGAGAATCAACTAAGCCCGGGAGTTGGAGGTTGCTGTGAGCTATGTGACGCCACGGCACTCTACTGAGGGTGATAAAGTGAGACTCTGACTCTACCAAAAAAATAAATAAATAAATACAGCAACCTTAAAAGTGAAAGATACAGATATTCATCTCTATAAACATAAATGAAGTCCTTGTATAATAGTTTTAAGTTTTTATATTTTTTTCATTCAGCAAGTGTTTTGAGTACCTGCTGTGTGTTGGGGCTGGTTTTAGATGCTAGAGATACAGAGTGAGCTTACATTTTCATTCTGGAATGACACACACACTTTTTTTTGGCTACTAAGTAAATATTCTTATAGGCCTAGAAAGAAAAAAAAGCCCTATGCCCTTCTTTCTGGTAACTAATTTTGTTGATTGTTCTTATTTTCAGGCCCGAGCAAATACACGTGCTGCTGTCCTAAAAGAACAGCTAGAGCGAAAGAGAAAGGAAGCCTATGAGAAAGAGAAGAGAGTGTGGGAAGAGCACGTAAGGTTCTTCCCAAATTCTTAATCGTGGGTCCTAATGTTCTTCTTGTGCTTCCTTCGTGGTACATCAGCATTATGATCTTGTGGGGTTTCTCTCTCTTTTCTTTTTTTGAGACAAAGACTCACTATGTCATCCTTGGTAGAGTGCTGTCGCATCATAGCTCACAGCAAC
>CAUYON010139365.1:0-14390 GCA_963573935.1 Arctocebus calabarensis
CCTGTAGTCCCAGCTACTTGGGAGGCAGAGGCAAGAGACTCGCTTGAGCCCAGGAATTGGAGGTTGCTATGAGCTGTGATGCCATGGCACTCTATCCAGGGTGACAGCTTGAGGCTCTGTCTCAAAAAAAAAAAAAAAGTCACTAATGAAACTGGGCCTCTAACTCCCTGTAGGCATCCGTAGCTTTGCTAGATGCGCTTTTGCTTTCTTTGGTTTACAACTAGCAAATTCACCTTCTATAAAGCTTTTTCTGTTTCTTGGTGTGAAACATAGAATAAGAATATTTTCATCCTTTCAGTATTTGCAGATTATTACAGAAGTCAGGTGGCTGTTCTCCGCTTTTATGCCACAGATGTATATATCTTGTATTTTTCTTTCGGCACAGATTTTCCTAGTGAAATTCTTAATTGAGTCGCAGTAAATGGTCTACTTTTAAAGTTATGAGTTTAAAGCATATTAAACAGGCTAACCAAAATTATGCTGCTAAATATGTAAAGTCATTGCCCCTGGGAAATATTTACATTTGCAGATAAAATAAAAACCTAATTGCTCAGTAATGAAAATTGAGCAAGGGAAGGCAGATTAATAAGAGTGCAGTGTCCAATACTGGCAGAAAAGCAAGGGTTTCTCTTTTCTGTTGGTGAGGAGAGTGAAATGTTACATACGTTCCACTTTCTTCATTGGATTTTATTCCAAGAACAATCTGATTTCAGAGTAAGTAAATAACTTTGAGGGAAAGTTCATGCTTACTGTTATAGGCAGTTTTTTTTTGGGGGGGGGAGAAGGGGAGGTTTGGTTTATTTTTGGTCATGAGGTTGTCTAAATATTACTAGTATCTGTGTTATCACAGCATTTAAACCCAAAATCAGTTGGCAAAACCAAGTTTTTACATGGCTTCTAGTTTTTGTAGAAGTTATTATTAAATTGACAAGTGTCTTTGGATTTTTGAAAAATTTTATTTTGTTACATTGTAAATAGTCCAACAAAAGTTATTCTGCAATCATCATTTCAATTCTTTGGAGGAAAAAATATAAAGCTAGTAAATAATACTAGTTTGCTTTCCTGCCTCACGAGTTTATTTTCGGTGACTGAGAAAGGCCTTTGTGGAAATCTGCTGGGGTTTGTGGCTGCTGGTGGTGTGGGAGTGTGTGCAGTGCCAATGAGCATCCTTAGGGGACGACAATACTAAGAAGTAGGACTCTGAACTGTATTCATTTATAGGCAATCAATATTTATATCTTGTTTTAAATTTACTGTTAGAAGCCTTTTTTCTCCCTTTATATAAAATTTTTTCGGTGCATGCTAGGATTAAAGGCAGTCTTCCTTTACCCCCAAGCTGCTGGTGTGACTTGCCTTGTTTTGCACGATAGCTCAGCAGAACCCAGTGGCTCAGCTCCCTGCCAGGCAGCAGGAGATGGAGGCCAACCGGCAGCAGCGCTTCTTCCGCATCCCGTTCATCCGCCCGGCCGACCAGTACAAAGACCCGCAGAGCAAGAAGAAGGGCTGGTGGTACGCGCACTTCGACGGGCCGTGGATCGCGCGGCAGATGGAGCTGCACCCCGACAAGCCGCCCATCCTTCTTGTGGCTGGTGTGTATGAGTCCCGTGCAAAGAGGTCTCATAAAGCGACGAAAGATTGTATAGAGTGTAATAATTCATTCAATGTCAAGGTCGAGGTATGCATTTTCAGCTCATTAAATTGCTGGGATTAACTCTGTCCTATGGAGCACACAGAAACTGTGTCCTAAACACCTTCCGTTGGCGTTTGTTTATGTCCACTGATTTGTATCTAGCTTGAGGAACTGCAACCCTTACACCTTGTTTGATCCAAAGAGTCCGTGCCTTGATGGGGGACAATTTTTTTTTTTTTTTTGAGACAGAGCCTCAAGCTGTCACCCTGGATAGAGAGCTGTAGCATCACAGCTCACAGCAACCTCCAACTCCTGGGCTCAAGCGAGTCTCCTGCCTCTGCCTCCCAAGTAGCTGGGACTACAGGAGCCCGCCACAACGCCCGGCAGTTTTTTGGTTGCAGCCATCATTGTTGTTTCGGGTCCAGGCTGGATTCAAACCCACCAGCTCCAGGTGTATGTGGCTGGTGCCTTAGCCCGTTGAGCCACAGGTGCTGGGGACAAATTTAAGTTGTTTGTGGTGAATTGAATTGATTAAGCTGATTTCCATCTCACCGGGAGAAAATGCAGTCTTAGAAGGTGCTTGAATCTAGGAGACTTGATAGGTATTTGTGGAATAAAAAATGGATAAGAAATGGTCCTGAAAAGAGCAATGTTAATTTTCTGCCATCCGCGGTTGCAGGCAAGGATGACATGGAGATGTGTGAGCTGAATCTGGAGGAGACCGGCCTGACTCGGAAGCGTGGTGCGGAGATCCTGCCCCGGCAGTTCGAGGAGATCTGGGAGCGTTGCGGGGGGCTGCGGTACCTGCAGAGTGCCATCGAGAGCAGGCAGGCGCGGCCCACCTACGCCACGGCCATGCTGCAGAGCCTGCTCAAGTAGACGGCCGCTGGGAGGGTGGAACCTGCCCTGATCGCGGTAGAGTTACTTCTGTAAAGTGACCAGATGTTGTTAATCGTGGCTTTTTGTAAATTTGTTTAAGGCTAATTATGGCAGTGAATTTGGAACCTAAAACTTACTTTTCCCCTTTCCTACTTGTTTCACTTGGACAGATTCTGACATCTCCTTATCCTTTGCCAACAGACTACCTTATGGCTATCATGATTGTTCTCTAGGAAAAGAGAATTTTTTAAAAAATTCAAAATGCTTTTTAAATATGGCCTAGTACCATTAAACTGGAGTAATGAGACCTTAGCCAAGATGTCTTACGAGAATTAGGGCACTTGCATGATTCAGGCACTGATGCTTTATTCTGAAAAGTGGTGTCCTTTCTTTACTTTTTTCAGAAATTCATAGAAATTTCCATCAGAAGTGGAAATTCTGATTTTTTTCCCTTTTGCAGTATGTCTTACTCTCAGTGAAGCAATTTTTTCTAAGTTCTAGAGTTCTTGAAAGAGCCTTAATGAACTTGATGTACTTTCTGATAGAGGAAGTACTAACTGTATCCAGCACAGATTTGCTTCATGCTATCCAAATACTCTTTTTATATTCCATGGACAAATAAAGGAAATTCAGGTTGCTTAAATGCCTGAAAGTTTTGAGATAAGTTTTATTTAATTTAGAGAAGGAAATAGGTTTTAGGTGCACTGTGGTTTAAACTGCACTGAATTCAAATATTCTTTTCAGCTTCATCTCAAGTTATGATTTTTGTATCAGAATCTTGTCCAAGCTGTTTAATATGATTTAAAATAGAATTATGTTTCAAATAGCTTTCTTTTTTTTTTAATTCCTAGTGTCTTTTTGGTCTTTGAGATTTTGGTAATCAAAGGGCTGTTTCCTATGCTTTGTAATTCAGAAGCCCTTGTGTTTAGTAATTGCTTGTTTTATGTAACTGATTAATTTTAAAAAGTTTTCTTTGTGAGTTGTTTTGATCAAATATCAGCAGTTTGAAGCCTAATATTTATGACTTTCATATTAGGAATTTAGAGACAAGAAATACATCAAACGGTATGTATTAGGACATAATCCTAAAGAGTCTTGTTTGTATACTAGAATAAAATTAGCAAATGAAATTATTCTCTGTACCTTTTCCTCCAATTTTTAGAGACCTTTGAAATGAAATTCCAGTGATTTTTTTTTTTTTTTTCCTAAAAAGATTACCTCGGTTTGGAAACCATTTCCCAGCTGATTAGGTTAGTGTTTGAGAGCCACAGACAGTTTTCCGAATTGCTTCTCTCATACTGTGTGTCTTAATACAGAAATATTTATTTATTATAATACTGTGCAGATGATTGTCTTGTGTTAAAGTAATTAAAATGCTATTAATTGAGAATGTGAATGTGATCACCTTTTGGAGGATGTATTACTCCACACACTCAACCACCGCTGGCCCTTTGATTGATGACAGAAGGTTTAGTTACTGAAATAAAAGACCTGTTCTCTCTCTCCCATCTCTGGTCTTTAGTTGGTGTTTTTATTTGTAAGGATAGGGAAGGATACACGTATGTTACCTTGGTTTAGTAACAAGAAAAGTTATTAAACAAAGTTTAGTAACTAAATGGATTTTTAATGACTTGTCCTTTTAGTACTGTTTCCAGAAATAGTTTTCTGTATCTTTTAGATAACCTATAGGCACCAGATGAAAAATTAATCTGAGTTTAAAATTATTAAGATGAACGAACTTGACATTGTAAAGAATTTGTAAGAAATATATCACAACAGAACATTATTATAAGTCTCTTAGTTTTTGACTCCAATGGTTAATAAAATTATAGTTAAGCCATTTTATTTCTAATTATGTCACACACTTGTCCTAGAACTTATCAGTTTAAAATAGTCTCCTGGGTTAATTCTGCGTCCTGGGAGAGCTGCCCTAATTCTGACAGACTTGAGCTAACCTAGATAGAAGAGATGTGTGTACACAAAGAGGAACTGAGCACCCTGTCCTCTAAAGGGAAATAGCAGAAATGGTGTTCAGAAAGATGTCAGTGCAGCTGCTTCACCGTGTTCATAAGCAAACTCGGGCATTCAAGGTTAACACCGTAGCAATAAAAAGTGAAGTAATTCATATTGTAATGAGTCATTTTAATTGAGACTTAAAATTAGAAGTTTAAGTTGTCCTGGCCAGTCCCTTCCATAGTGTATGCTTTGCAAAGGTGGGCGCTCGTAAAATATTCGAAGTAAGAGGACAAAGTGTTTTCACATTCAATTACAATGTAATTCCTACTTGTGCTAACACAGTGTCGGTGTGTGTTATGAGCTGTGGGTACTCACTGAGTAAAGGAAAATTCTCTAATCCATGTTATGTTGGGAGAATACTGAATTTACTGAGGAGATGCTATGTTCTCAGACGATGATACGAGCAAGGAATGAAATCATGCACACAGGATCACAGGCCCACTCAGGACATTCTGTTGCTACCTTCTGCTTCTATTAATTTTTGTAGGTCATTCTTTCCAGTAACATATTGAATCCCTTTGTTTTTCAAGCAACCAAGAAAAGATCATCTTAAGTAGAAGTTAGGTAGTGTTCGTGAAAGCTTGAGGAATAGAAACCCACAGGCAAGAATAATAATGAGTTATTGTTTGTAGAGCTTTATTAATTGGATATTTAAAAGAAGATATCTTCATTCACAGGTTATTACTGTGGTTCTCAGGGAACCCCCAAACATGCAGATGTTTGATTTTTTTTTTTCTTTTTTACCTGAAGTAGTTTAGTTTAAGAGTACTTAGATCAGCAGAATAAATATGCATTGAATCGGTGAGCCGCTTAATACGATGTTAGTGATAGACCTTTTATGGGAGAAGAGACAGAGATCAGAGAGATCAAGTAATTCAGATAGACGTGCCTTTGCTCCAATTATACATATGTGGCAAAAAGCATCATAACAAGCAAACATGGGTTAGTAGCCCCTGGAGGACTTACAAACAGTCGCCCCTCCACCATTTCTGCGTCTTCAGAAGGGAAGACAGTCTGTGCCTTTCAGTGCCCGTAATAACAAGTACTGAGAGTTTCACAAAGTCTCCTAGAAGGTACATGAACGAGTGGGGAGGAGACAGTGGAGGATGTCTGAAATGAGAATGAGCACAAACTGGAGGGGAACAGGTGTAACGAGAAGAGAGTAGGGGCAGTGGAGGGCACAAGAAGGGGGCTGCCCCTTAAAAACCTACGTTACCCCCTGGGGTTCAAAACACTGGTAACAGTGCAGCAGAGTGGTCCTGGGTATTTGTTAAGTTTTAGAATGAATTGTGTGTAACATGAGATGCAGAGCCTGTGGTTATTAAGACTTGGATCAAGATATACCTGGGCATAAATTCTGGGCGTATGGGAATTGTGCTGCCCCCAGGAAAAGGTCAGCGCTAAGCAGACGTTCAGGACATAAGCCTTCTTGGAGGGGAAAACAGACTCGCCAGGGTAAAGCCCACCCATGCCAGGACCACATATTTGGATAAAATTAACTTCAGTTCAAATCAGAGTACTATTTCCCATCACTGGCCTAATATAGGATAGAAGTTTAGTCATCTCAGAAGTTTTGCAAGAGATAATCAGGAAAAATTAATGCTCATTCAAAAGGAGAATCTTTTCATCCTAATTTGTATAAATGCTCACCTTTAAGCCACAAATAGGCTTATTAGTTGACTATTTTCTTTTCCCTTCTGAAAATTCAGTTAGTTGCAACTGTTAACTTAATTTTTCCTGATTTCATTAAAACTGTGTATCTAATACCTTCCTAAAACACTGATGTACTGGAAATGCAAATAAAAGCTGTCTGTGTAGAACTTCATCTTTCATCTTGTGCTTTTAATAGAGTTCTGTGGTGTGATAAACAAAGGTGTCTCAGAGGGAGTAAGTGGGAGAAGCCTGGGTCCCTGACGCTTCAGCAAGGGACTCAGATGCCTCAAACATCTTTGAATTTTGGCCCCAGCCTTCTGAGTGATCTCTAAGGAGGAGACAAGACTGTGTGTGAGCCGCCACTACATTTTGCCAAGCAAACCAAATGCTGGTTTTCTTTCCTCAGCCCTTGCTGATCTGTGAGAAGACAGAATATAAAAACTGGGAACCCCAAATTTTTTCCCTAAGGCTTCAGATAATAGTTGGTCTATATAGCCTACTCCACACCCTTTGTGTAGAACCTACCATGATCCTGGTGGGGCTTCCTTCTTTTTCTTTTTTTTAAATTAACTAATTTTTTTTTTTTTTGGTAGAGACAGAGTCTCACTTTGTTGCCCTCAGTAGAGTGCCATGGTATCCCAGCTCACAGCAACCTCCAACTCCTGGGCCTAGGCGTTTCTCCCGCCTCAGCCTCCCAAGCAGCTGGGACTACAGGGGCCCACTACAATGCCTGGCTATATTTTGTTGCATTTTGGCTGGGGCCGGGTTTGAACCCACCACCCTTGGTATATGTGGCCAGCTCCCTACTCACTGAGCCAGAGGCAGTGCCCTTATTATTATTTTTTTTAATCAAATTAATTATGAAGGTACAAATATTTAGGTTACATTGTTCTCACTTCCAAGGCAAAGTTCAAGTTGTAGTTGAGCCCTTCACCGACGGGGTGTGCTGAACACTCTCACACATGCACATTAGGTGAGATCCCGCCAAGTGTCCTCCCTCTCCTCCCTCCCTCCCCCTTCCTAGACTAGATTCCTGGTAGGCTTTTGAGAGTGGAAGGGGAAAAGATGGATGATTAGAAGAGTGAGAGGCACTTAACACAAAAGAGAACCCTCCCCCACAGAACATAGTTTTTACTACTCTTTCCTCATCAAAAAGTATATTCCCTACACTAGTTTGAGCACAACG
Organism: Arctocebus calabarensis; assembly: GCA_963573935.1. Taxonomy (NCBI): domain Eukaryota; kingdom Metazoa; phylum Chordata; class Mammalia; order Primates; family Lorisidae; genus Arctocebus; species Arctocebus calabarensis. Next base: position 7,365 of record CAUYON010139365.1, read on the forward strand.
GAAATGCAGGGCGTGATAGTGATGGAGCCTTTCTTTTTATGATGGAATTTTTCTCATGCACTTTTATTTGGCCTGTTCTGCTTCTATCAAGTTTGTTTTTATGGGGAATGGGCTGTGAGGTGGCAGGGTACCCCTCACCCCAACCTGGGGAGATGTTTAGGGAATGACGCCCCCCCCCCCCAAGCTGCTTCTCCTTTAACAACAAACATTATTTTCTCCTGTGCCAGAGGTCAAGTAGCCCATGGATACTTCCTTTAGTATCAGCAAGCACTTGGCTTTTCCTCCTTAAGGTTAATCCTTTACCTTGGGTGTTAAGATTCACCTTGTTAAAGATACTTTATAAATGACGTTGTTCCCACAGTTCAGTGCTGGCTGCAGTCATCAGCTGCACCTGTCCTCCCAATCCCATCTTTTGTGTCTTGTGTCTGTCCTTCCCATTTTCCACCATTCCCACTCAGGCTATTTCTCCTTACCTGCTGTTTTGTGAAATGTTCTCCTTCTGGGAAGTTACAGGGATGTGGAAGCAGGTACAGATGTTTCCTGCCACCTTTCTCTGTGGCATCTGTCATATTTCAGTTTGAAGTCATTTTCTCATAGATTTTCACTTTGGGGGGAGGATTGAGATGGAAATGGTGGTGGAAGCTACACATTTTTGAGACCAACAGGAGTGATTTTTCTCAAGGTTTTAGGACCCTGGTCCATGTAGGAATACCACTTCCTCCCCCCCCCATTATCTCTGTTATTAGGAAACATTTTTATTTCTGAAGCTTACTGTTACTTATATGTTGTTATCAGTGTTTACTATTTTGCTGTATTCTAGCAGCATTAAAATCTTCATGTTTAATATCATGTATTGAATCCATAAAACAAATCTAGGGAATATCCAAAAAAAAAACACAGAATAATTTTATTATAAGTCTATGAATATGATGATTTTATTGAAATTAAGGTTTGTAGCAAATATATTTGATAACAGAACAACTGATGGAGACACAGAAGGATTCATTTTCATTAAGTAGCATATTAAAAACTGCCTAACCAGGTTACATTGGTGCCAATCTAGGTGCACAAACATTAGTTAGAATAAAGGATTATTCAAGGAACTTAGTCCAGGACACTTCGTCTGTGTGGAAAACAGGAGTTGGTTAAGTCACGTGACACAACCTTACCTCCACCACCCTCAACATAGTGTTTCCCTTTAAAATGGCTTTATGTAGTAACAAGAAAAGTCAGATTTTTCATGGTATGTATGTCTGAACCTCAGTTCCTCTTTTTTTTGAGAACAATTTAAAAATTATTGGCAATACAAAACCTACTGTGTAAGAAGTAATTGCTTATATAAAACTAATGTTTTATGGTCTTCAGTGAAGACTGAAGTGTGTGTGTGTGATCGACATTAGTGTGGAATGTACACACCACAGTGCTCACATGTCTATTCTTGAGTTTGGAGAGAAGGGCATCTCTTTACACAAGTAATCATCTTGTGGATGTACATTGTAGTGTATGAAGAATTTGTTTCCTGATCCATTGTTAACTCCCCAAACAATAAGTAAGATGGACTTGTTACAAATGATCTGGAGTATATTTTAAGGGCAACTAGAAGCAAAACTGGTTTACTGTCACCTTGACTAGCATCCAAGAATGGTCAAAATGTTCACTGATTGGCATCTGGGGTTTTGATGATAAGCGTCTTTTTCTTCAGAATTTATCATTCATAAAGTACAGGACTCTCTCTAGTTGAAACATGCTGTATGCTGGTTCCCAGTATTGACCATCTGCCTGGATTCTGCCTGGTGACCTGTGAACACACCTGCCTGTTTTCAGAAAGTGGACAGAGTAGATACAACTTTCCCTGAGAAAGCAAATTGTCTCCCCTGAAATAGCCTAAATGATAATATGTGTATTTTCTTCTTTTAATTTCCTTCCCAATCTTGATGGTTAAATTCTTCGTATCCTACTGTCAGTAATTCAGAATTTCTTTTCCTGGTTACCTGAAAAGAAAGTTTTAAGAACTTAAGAAATGCCAGTGGAGGTCGGTGGTTCACTGCAATGTTACCTCCCCTGGGGGATGAGAGGATACGTGCTTGCTATTTAGAATATTTCCCTTGGAAGATTGAAGATGCCCTCCAAATAGTCCTACTTTTAGAATCTACTAAAATCTATTCCATCTCTTCTTAAGCCTGTTTAAGTTCTCAGGATGACCCAGCTCTGCAGTAGGGGTGGCAGACAGTCTGTGAATGGACACCACATCCCTTCCCACCACAGCAGACATCACTAATCTATTAAGAAACTCTTCCCTGTGGAACTCGGCTGTGGCCTCTGAGTCTCTCTCAACACAGCCACCTACTACTAGGTGATGCATAAGTAGCCTCAGTATTTAGCATTTGTCATTCCTGCCAAGGAACAGGACGCAGTTCTTCAAGTTTACTTCCTACTGTGACACTTACCACTCAGTACCTTAGTATTCAGTAGGTATTTCCTTCATTCTGGACGTTTTATCAAAATCAGATCCTGTGTCCTATTGCCATTTTATGGCCCTACTCTGAACTTTTTCTGTTTCTCCAATTACCTTGGTTTCAAGAAGTTAAAAGTGGCTCATATGCCACATGTGAACGTGGAGACAAAATTATATCAGCATTTAGTGTGATTTCCTCAGTATCCCTGATTGTGCATTGATTAAGATAACTTTTTCAGGTGCAAGCTTTGAAGCATTTGTTTTCACCCAGCAGTATAAATGTCAGGCAGAGTGGACATTGGCTGATTAGCCTCCATTGTTACCACCACAGACTATACTTTTACATGAAAAGGTTCACAATATTATAAAATACTTGGTTTTTTTTCTTCTCTTTGTGAGAGGGGGTCTCATTGTGTTGCCTGAGTTAGAGTGCAGTGGTGTCACCACAGCTTGGTGCAAACTCAAATTTTTGGGCTAAAGTGATTCTCCTTCCTCAGTCTCCCAAGCAGCTGCAGCTGTAAGCTTGGTCAATGCCCAGCTAACTTTTCTACTTTGATGGGGTCTTACTCTTGCTCAGGCTGGTCTTGAACTCTTGAACTCAAGGGATCCTCCTGCCTTGGCCTCCCACAGTGCTGGGATTACAGGTGTGAGCCGCTGCTTCTGGCCTTGGATTGCTTTCCTTATTCTATTCTTTTATCTGCACATTTCAGTTAACTCTAGCCTTATGTCTGTCCTTCTTACATAAGGAAATACTGGGTTTTTTTCTCCCCTTAAAAGAGTAAATTAAAAAGCCTGGCAAATAAAAGGAAAAGTGTTTTACTTATATCTATTCAGCTACAGAATCCAGGCACAGAAATGCTTTAAATTTCCTTCAAAATTCAAATTCAGTACTTAAGACCAACATATAAAAGAAAATTTGAATTTACCTTGTTATTGTGTTGATTTTTGAACTTTTTAACATGAGTTTTGTGTGCTTGGTTTTTAGAGTGATCTGTTGACCTGCAAAAGAAAGCAGAAGTATGATACCTATTTCCTGGGCTTATCAACAGCTTTCCACTATTTTAGTTTTCAAATTATGCCAAGTGAAAACAGAGGGCGTGTTTTTGCAGGTGTCTTCCATTTGGGTTGGAGGAAGTGTGTTTTCTGCGTATGCAGGCCCCTCCCCATGGGGCTTTGTTTTGCCCCGCGGGGAGCTGAGTTTTGCCTTTTAGTTGGGCCACTACTTCCTGGGCAGTGGTCTCAGCAGGATTGAAGGACACTCATGGGGAAGACGAGGGTAAGTTCATCTTGTAAAAAGTAAAGTTATTTTTCAAGTCAAGTTCAGAGTTGTGGTGGCTGAAAAACAACTCTGTAAATGGTATCTTGTTCGTAAAATTTAAACCACAGTATCACCTTCCTCAGTAATGGCTATGATTATAAAGACAAAAGGGAAATGTTCACGAGGATGTGGGGAAAGGGCACAGGGTGTAAACACTGTTCATGGGAATATAAAGTAGAGGAGCCCTTATGGAAAAACCTTTAAACAGAACTACCCTGTGCTCCAGCAGTCCGACTGTGGGTTTGTGCAAAAGGAAGTGAAGTCAGCGTGTCCAAGACCGATCCGCACGCCGGGTGCTGCAGCATCAGTCATGACACTCAAGGGGTTCCATCAGCCGCAGTTCTCAGCAACAGAGGAGTGGATTAAGAAAACGTGTGATCCATACAAAATGTAATACGGTGCAAATCCTGACGTTTGCGACAATGTAGATGACCCTGGATGACACTGTGTTTAGTGAAGTAACCAGCCTCAGGAAGACACATACTGCACTAAAGAGTTGATCTCATAGAAATAAAAAATAGAATAGTGATTACCAGAGACAGGTGGGGGGGGCAAATGGGAGGAGATTGGCCAATGGGCACCGAATCCCAGGTAGGAGGAGTAAATTCTAGTGTGTTCTTGTACAGTCGGACGACTAATGGACAATGACGTATTTCAAAACAGCTAGCAGAGAGGACTGATTTCCTACTAGAAGGAGATGATAAATACTCGAGGTGGTGGATATTCTAAATTACCCTGAATTTATCATGACACAATGTGCACATGTATCAAAACATCACATTGTATCCTCTAAATATGTCCATTATGTGTTGGTTACAATTTTAAAAAAATTAAAATTCATTTTTGAATTTGATGTATATAATTCCAGACCTTTCTATATAGATGTTTTATAATTTCCATTGGTAAGACATTTTTTACTCTATGTTTTTCCTCTTTTACATTAAAAAAATGGGTCTACTATTTGGGGGATACCTTCCTACATGTGTTCCTGTCGTAGCTGTCTTTTAACTCAACGTGCTGTGATGATTTCAGGGAATGCGGAACAGAGGAGAAGCCTGCCTCAGTGCCAGGGCTGGATGGGAAGAACACAGAGGACAGGGCAGTGAGTAGAGTTTAAGCAGGTCAAGTAACAAGTTCTTTTTCTCCCTTCCACACTGAAGGCAGCATTTTTGGTTCCTATATTCACCCTGGTTCAGAGAGAGGGAGGCTCTGACACTACCAGGGAAGGGATGGATGCCTGGGACCAGAGCTAAGATCACAGCTGAGGGGAATCAGGGATCAGAAACTTCCCCAAGGAGCTGGTGAGACCAGGAAAGTCCCACTCACTATATATTCCAAGGAAACTGCGCTGCCTAAAGTGATTGCTCAAATTATTACTCAGATGACGTTCTAAGAACTGGATTAGACTATCGAACTCCAGTGCCCACTTCTCTTTCTCCGAACCGCTCCGCTATTTGGTGGAAAAAGCTCAAAGGGAAAGTTAGTTGACTGTTTTCAGGAAGGAAAAATGGGCCTCCTCCCCCATCTAAGGTACAGTGTGTAAGTGAACTTCTGGCCTGTGGTCGTTACAGCAAGTACTTCTATATTAGTAAAATGTCCTCATAGATGTCACTTGGTATCATCGTTTACTTAATCTGGCCCCTATATTTTGAAATCATTTTTTTGTTATTATAAATAATGTCACAGAGAACCCACTAGGCCTATTAAGTTAAAGGGCAAAAGCATAAATTTGTAGGTCTGAAGAGGAAAAGTCGTAAATAATTGACTTCGATCTAGATTTGCATTTTCTGTATATGTGTAATGATGATTATGTTTAATAAACGTCAAGGTCATCGCATCGAAAAGGCAAGTTGCAAGTACGTTGCTGGTCTATGGAGTGTCTGGAGTGGAGGCGGATGGAGAGTGCATGGTGTGTCGTCATAAATACTGAGCGCAGGGAAAACAAAGGTGAGCAGGGAAGGAATGATGGTGACTTGGCAGCAGAAGGGCAAGTGACTGCAGCAACCAAAGCTGCTCTGGGTGTGTCGAGGGACTGTCTCAGGAGGCACCTGCCCTAAGTATCATTTTGCCATCCCTTCACTTTCAGGGAGCGTGACAAAGGCGCTGCCGAGTTTATAGCTCTTTAGAGAACGCTGTGTTCAAAGGCGCAGATTTGCTTCTGAGCTGAGTCTTCAGTGCCAGGTGGGGAATCTCAGCTTCCCCCAATAGGGCGGTGCTCTGTTGATAGCAACAGCTTAATAACACCAGTAGCTGAACAGTGTACACGGAGGAGTGTCAATTGTAATCTATTCTTTGCCTAAACTCATGAATTATTCCCTTTATCCCTATTATATAGGTGAGAAATTGGAAGCTTTAAAGAGGGGGTTGGGAAACATGGCTCAATGTCACACCTCGTTAGGGGCTGAGCTCTAACTTGAACTTGGGTCTAACTTTAAAGCCTCTAATTTTAATCAGTGTCCACTCCATGGTTAATCAGGTTTTAATTTGTCAGCTGACCTTCATATAAGCAAACACATCACACATGACGGACGGCATCGTGTGAGGAACTGAAATTCCTGAAGGGAGAGGGATTCAGGAGGGACCTTCAGAACACCACTGTGTGCTGATTCTCCCCCACCGACAGTCTGTGTGAAGTAGCTCCTGGGGCTTTTTCCTCACATGGAGGACACCAGGGCTTAATACTTAACACATAAAAAAGAACACTGAGTCAAGTAGTTAAGTGCATAAATACCTAGTGCATTATCTATTACATGTACCGGATCATACTGTGAATAACAGGCCAATTGTATCTTGCCTCCTTTCCTCCTTCTAAAGGTCTTCTCTTATCGCTTCTTGGCCTTTTGGCTAAGATCAAGTGTCTAAAGATCTTCTCTTGGCCAGGCGTGGTGGCTCATGCCTGTGATCATAGCACTCTGGGAGGCCAACGCAGGAGGACTGCTTGAGGCCCGGAGTTTGAAACCAGCCTAAGCAAGAGTGAGTCTCTGTCTATGCAATTTAGAAAACTTAGGCATGCATGGCGGTGTGTGCATGTAGTCACTGCTTTTCAGGAGGGTGAGGCAGGAGAAATGCTTGCCCCCAAAAGTTTGTGGTTGCTTTTTTCTATGGTGCGGCCACTGAATTTTAAACCAAGCAACAGAGTGAGACTATCTCTAAAAAAAAAAAAAAAAAAAAAAGAAAAAGAAGGGACAAAAATGGTCTCTTAACCTTTCTGTATCTGAAAATGAAGACCTGATTAAACACATCATAACAGAGA
>CAUYON010139366.1:0-47474 GCA_963573935.1 Arctocebus calabarensis
GAGAGAGAGAGAGAGAGAGAGAGAGAGAGAGAGAAAGAAAAGAAAGAAAGAAAGAAAGAAAGAAAGAAAGAAAGAAAGAAAGAAAGAAAGAAAGAAAGAAAGAAAGAAAGAAAGAAAGAAAGAAAGAAAGAAAGAAAGAAAGAAAAGAAAAATTTAGCTGGTATTGTGGCAGGCACCTGTAGTCGCAGCTACTCAGGAGGCTGAGGCGTGAGGATGGCTTGAACCCCGGAGGCATGAGGATGGCTTGAACCCCAGAGTCTGGGATCGCTATGAGCTAGGCTTAGGCCATGGCACTCTAATCTGAGCAACAGAGTGAGAGTCCATGTCACACACAAAAAACAATAATAATAATAATCAAACAAATAAACCACTATAATTCTTCCACACGCTTGTCTAAATCTATAATCTTCAACTTTATTTGGTGCAATTTCTCCATTTAATTTCTCCCTTTAAGATGTTGCAAGTTATCATATTATTATAGTTGATCTATAATATGTTAGATCATGTTATAAACCTCTTCATTTTTTCAGAGTAGTCTATGACCTTATTTATAGGAATATTTAATTATGATTTAATTGCTTCAGAAAAGTTGGGAAAATAAGTCGCTTGGTGGTAACATCAAACACACTTCCCTCCTTTCCAAAGCATTTTTGCCATTAATCACATTGACATTTTCAATACAATTCACTTTGAAATTGTAAAATATTGTCTGTCAATAATACCTCTATAAAATGTATATTATTCGGCCATTTTTATACATATCTTTTATTTAAACAAAAAAAAGTTTAACCTAAAAAATAATCTTTGATAATATATTTAATATTCTTAAAAAGTAACTGAAAATTTCAAGATAATATCAAAGGAAAATTATAGGCTTATAAAAATGTATTTGTATACTACAGTTGCTATGACGAATTACTACAAACTTGTTGGCGTAAGACAATAGAAATTTATTCTCTCATACTTCTAGAGACCAGGAGTCCCAAATTAATGTTATTGGGCAGAAAACAGAGTGTCCTGGGCTCCCTCCAGCCTCAGGAAGAATCTACTTCCGTTTCTGGTGGATGCCAGCATTCTCTGCCATGGCATATCAGTCTCTGCTGCAATGGTCACAGTGCCACCTCTTTCTCCATGTATTTGAAATCCTCCTCTTCCTCTCTCCTATAAGGACACTTGTGCATGCATTTAGGGCCCACTCAGACAATCTCTTCATATGAAGACTCAATTCAAACCTATCTACAAAGATTCTTTTTCCTTACACAATAACAGGTATTGTTTCCACGGATTAAGACCTCATATTTTCAAGTGGCCATGATTGATCTTCCTACCAAAGGCATTAATTATGCCATGATTTGGTTTCTTCTCAATTTTGGCTTAAGGTAATTAACACTAAATAGCTGCATATATGTGTACTTTTTAATCATTAGTGAATTCTAAAGTAACTTAATATACTTCTTTTTTCATTTGCTTCTGTTTTCATAGATCTTTTTCAACTTGCCCTTTAACAACAAAAAAATAGATATAACCAACGATGTTTAGAAATTAAAGCATGTACAACAGCTAAATGTGAATAAGTTCGACTACTAAGATTTCCAAATCGGGTTTTTTATTGTGTGTATCTGAGGAATGAGGAAGCAGTGAAAAGATAAAGAACAGACTTAGTAAATATTCAGCCACACTACTAATTAAAAATATGCAAGTAAATTCATAAGATCCCATTCTTTCTTTTTAAAATTGTATAAGTCAATAAGTGTCCAGCTTTAACAAACCTTAACTTCTTGGCATATTAATTTTAAATCTTTTTATAAAGACATACACGTACCACAGAGGTAATAAAAGCCTCTTAACTGCCATCTGATTTGAGCTCTTTTCAGAGAAGTAGCAAACAACCATCCTGAGTTTGCTATGTGATCATTCCTTCACATATAGCCTCTATGTCCTTGCTACACACTTGAGTGTTCTTTATATCTTAATTGATATGCAATTGATATTTTTTATATGTTTTAAAACCATTTTCAGTCAAATTTATAGCTTGTGATTTTTCTCTGTTAATACATGCAGATCCAGCTCATTCATTTTAAGTGCCAAATCAGGAATATCCGTGTTTACTTAGCCATTTTACTTCTGATGTAAATGTTTCCAATGTTTGATGAAATCATGTCTGAAAATGACAAAAGATTTAAAATTAAAATACTCCATGCCATGACACTTACTGTTAAGAATGCAGTTTGATAGCCGTGCATTGTGGCAGGTGCCTGTGGTCCCAGCTACTCGGGGGGCTGAGGCAAGAGAATCACCTAAGCCCAGCAGTTGGAGGTTGCTGTGAGCTATGTGACATTATGGCACTCTACTGAGGGTGATAAAGTGAGACTCTGTCTCCACAAAAAAAAGAATGCAGTTTGAGGCTTGGCACCTACACCTCAAGCGACTAAGGCACCAGCCACATACAACAGAGCTAGAGGGTTCAAATCCAGCCTCGGCCTGCCAAACAACAAGGACAACTACAACAAAAAATAGCCTGGTATTGTGGCACGCACCTGTAGTCCCAGCTACCTGGGGGGCTGAGGCAAGAGAAATGCTTAAGCCCAGGAATTGGAGGTTGCTGTGAGCTGTGATGCCACAGCACTCTATCTAGGGTGACAGCTTGAGGCTCTGTCTCAAAAAAAAAAAAAATGCAGTTTGATACATTCTTTCAGGGAAACAACTTTGAAATGTACAGCAAGAAGCTTAAAGCTGTATATATTATTAATCCTACAGTTTTACTTCTAAAAATTAACTGTATAGCATGCCCCCAAAAATGGGGAAAAAAATTATACAAAGGAAAAAATTAACGGGCTTGCATAACAACAGATAATTTGGAATGTGTTCACCATCAGTGGGAGAGAAGACTTCATGTGTGTGTAGAAAGAAGTGGCCAACCCGTAGAGAATATTTTGTAAAATTTTGTAACAAATATTTTGTAAGTAAAGGTACATTTAGCTACAATTTCCCATTTTTTCCTATGTATGGTGACTTTTTAGACACCCTGTATATCAGTGATTGTAAAAGTCCACCTCCTAGATCAGCAGCATCAGCCCAGGCAAATTGTCATTACCCCACTTTAAACCTACTCAGTCAGAGGCTATGGGAGTGGGATTAGGCAGTCTGTTTTACCAAGCCCACCAAGGTTTAAAAATGCAGACGATTTAAAAGTGATTGCTGTAGATAGCAGATTAGAAAGTCTCAACAATATTCATTGCAGAATTACTTATATTAATAAAGGTAGGACTCACTTTAATATGATAGGAAGACAAATGTTGGTATAAATAATGAAATAATATAGGATAAAAATTTTAATTACATAGGAAAATAGCTTTCACATTATGCTACATGAAAATGGCTAAATATAAAGTTTTATATATATATAATATCAAAATTCTAATTATTTTTAAATGATACATTTTACCATCCTAGTCTCAGTTATTAAACAAAGTAAGAATAATCACAGATGTACAGACATATAGTTTGAATTAATGTGTCTATATTTAGCCCTCATTTATACTATCATTTATTATCTTACTAATTATATTGATTAACTATGAAATATGATTTTAAAACTCCTGTATTTTATAATATAAATAACTGCTAACACATTTTTTAGACTCCAAATATCACGATGTTTTGTTGTGCTTCCTAACAAGGGTAAATTGAATTTTAAAAAGATGTCTTACACAATAATTTGCTTTCCATTGACAGACAATATCTAGCTCTCCAACCTTTAACTATAACATGTATTGACACATATTCTAAAGTCTATTAATGCAAATATAGGGAATATTAAAATTGAATTTTTGATATCTAGTGAGATAAAGATGAAAATTCTATGTCAATAGAACTTACATATTTAAAAGAATGAGCTTTGAATTCTTCGCCACTTGAATTCCTCCATAAAATTGTTAGCATTCTCCATGGCTATGAAATGGATTATTATAATGTCAACATCCATTTATGTAATTCAAGCATTATTTTATTCCATTATATATAACCCTATTTGTTTAAAAAAAACTAACATTATTTTGCTTGCATCTGATGCATAAGCCATGATCAAAATTTAATTTGAATTTTCTCGAATTGGAGAATAGTTTTTGTCTGAGCTCTATATCACTTACATTCAATTTTAATTTGCAATTATCAGCATATTTGTATTACATTCACAGAATAATGGGGAGCATGTCTGCAGCTAGTTTGATACCTTTATATTCCTACAGAGCACAATGAAAGAACATGTAGCCTAGCACGTCTCATATTTCAAAGGTTATGAGCTCCTAACAGTGTACTTTTATTAAAATTCCCATTGCCGGGAGTGGTGGCTCAAGTCTGTAATCCTAGCACTCTGGGAGACCGAGGCAAGCAGATTGCCTGAGCTCACAGGTTTGAGACCAGCCTGAGCCAGAGGAAGACCTTGTCTCTAAAAATAGCCAGGTGTTGTAGCCGGCTCCTATAGTCCCAGCTACTCAGGAGGTTGAGGCAAGAGAATGGCTTGAGCCACGAGTTGGAGGTTGCTGTGAGCTATGACACCACAGCTCTCTACCCAGGGTGACAAAGTGAGACTCTGTCTCTAAATAAATAAATAAAATTCGAATTAATTTTTTTGCTGTCAATCTGAATGTAAAATTACATTATCATTCTTCCATATAATAAAAAAAAGAAGATATTATTTTATTTCTAACTACTTATCTAGCCAAAAATGGAAAAAGAAATGTAGAAAAAGGCTCAGCACCTGTAGCTCAAGCAGCTAGGGTGCCAGCCACATACACCAGAGCTGGCAAGTACAAATCCAACCCAGACTTGCCAAAAAACAATGACAGCGATAACTAATTTGGTGTTGTAGTGAGCACCTGTGGTCCCACCTTCTTGGGAGGCTGAAGCAGGAGAATCGCTTAAGCCCAGGAGCTGGAAGTTGCTGTGAGCTGTGATATCATAGCACTCTACACAAGGCAACAGCTTGAGATTCTGTCTCAAAAAAGAAAAAAAAGAAATGTCGAAAAAGAAAATGTCAAAATTATGGCCTAGAAACAATCAGTTTATAAATATTGTAATATAGAAATGACAAAAACACCCATTCTTGTAGTTATTTGTTAAGCAAATACTCAGCATTGAACTCTACTATGTGCCAGGAATCACGTTAGGACCAGGGATGAATCAGCGAGCAAGATAATTAAATTGCAGCCTTCAGGAAGCTTTCATTCTAGTGAGAGTGATAGACAACGAACAGTTCTAATAGTGATAGAAGGTGATAAGAAAAAGAAGAGTTTAACATCTAAGGAAATGATCTGAAAAGTATAGAAGAGCATTCCAAGAATAGAGCAAAAACTATACAAAGACCCTAAATGATAAATCGCTGAAGAGAGTTGCTCCCAGAAAAGAAAGGCAGGTTCAGAAAATTGTGACCCAAAAGAGAACAAGGTGCAAGATGAGGCTGTGTAAATTCAGGGGCAGAATGAGTCAGCTCTCCATAACTTAGGATGGGTGATTGAACTTACCCTAAAGAGCAACAGAAAGCCAGTAATGTGACAAATAGCTGTCCCGAACACAAGGGCACAATGGTGTGGCAGGAAACCAGGCCAGAAGTGTCTAGGACCTGGACTATATTCACAATCTGAGAATTTGTGTTGAAATAGGTCTTGGTTATACCTTGGATGAGGAATAGTTTAGGCCGGGGTCCTCAAACTTTTTAAACTGGGGCCAGTTCACTGTCCCTCAGACTTTCTGAGGGCCAGACTATGGTTTAAAAAAAACTATGAACAAATTCCTATGCACACCGCACATATCTTATTTTGAAGTAAAAAAATAAAACAGGGGTGGTGCCTGTGGCTCAAGGGACTAGGGCACCGGCCCCATATACCGGAGGTGGTGGGTTCAAACCCAGCCCCAGCCAAAAACTGCAAAAAAAAAAGGGGGGGAAAAAATACAAATACAATATTTAAAATGAAAAAAAAAAAAGGCGCCCCCATCTGCAAAAAAAAAAAGACCTCCTAACTTCAGGGAAAAAAAGACCCCCCCTTAACCACAAAACAAGGCCCTATTAACTACAAAATAAAAAAAATAGACCTCCTAACTTCAAAAAAAAATAAATCCTAACTTGTTCTTACCTTGGTCCTCAAACAGCAGCAGGCTCTGCACAGGCAAGCTTGTGACTCATCAGATCATGAGTCTCAGTCTCACCCGAGACTGAAAGGAGGAATCAAGAGACAGAGAGAAGGAGGGGAGTGGGAGAGTGTGGTGCACATTCCACACATGCGCACTGTGCCCTGGGACTAGTCGGCTGCTAAGCAGGACAGGCAGTGTGGCAAAAACACCCAGCGGGCCGGATAAATGTCCTCAGCGGGCAGCATGTGGCCTGCAGGCTGTAGCTGAGGATCCCTGTAGAAGTAAAAGGACCAAAGTTGACCTTAGTTGGTTCATTTTGAAGGATCAGAGTTGTGTATTGAGGTGGAAGCACTCAGCAGTGGAGGTGGATGTATTGTTTGGAGTTTGCACTGCGTTATCTTAGAGATGCCTGTGAGACATACAAGTGAAGACATCGGAAACCTATAAATTCATTTGGTTCTCAAAGGGGAGGTCTGGGCTTTAAATCCAAATTTATATTTTTAACTGTACCATTCGTTTTCAATTAAATATAATGTCTGACCATTGGGGAGAATGTTTTCAAAGCTACCATAAAGTTCTTTCTCTGTATGTGCACAATTACTATGCACAAAAATTGGATTACATTATCTTTAATCTGATTTGTAGCATTTTGAGGATATTTTCTTCAAAGAAATATAGATTCCTTCTGAGATATTTAGCTATACTGAGCATATAATTTTGCTTTCTATAGCCATACCAAAAATTAATATCCCAATTCATATTTTTCACATGTAGGTGGTTTCTAATGTTTTGCTACAACAAGCAGCACCACTTGTCTATGTACTTGTGCTATGAAATTTATAGTTCCCAAGAAATACTACACAACATGTGTGCTTAATGTATACAAACAGGATTAACTTAATACTTGACTGGTAGCTAAGAAGTGGGAAATCATATGTTTTTTTTTTTTTTTTTTTGCAAACAGTGATAATAGATTTTTCTTACCACTTTAAATGTTTTAAAGCTACTGATGGGAATATAGATATAAATTGCAACATTAGGAATAAAAGTGTCTTAGTATACAGAGGGATGTGGCTTCTAAATAAAAAGAAAAAAAATTATATTACATTAGAATTTCTACCTTCCTTTCCATTCAGCCTACCCTAAAGGCTCCATGATGAATGTCAAGAGTTTCTAAACATCCCAAGGTGGGATAAGCAATTTTTGGCTTTGGAGACCTGGCTCACCTGTGCCTCTATCCACACATCTGTCTTTATCTATGATCTCAGCTGCTTAGTCTGTGTCCCCCATTTATAATATAGGTTAACATTTCCCCAAAAAAATCAAGAGCAAAACAAGATTATTTTTCCAATTCCAGATTTTTGAAAGCAGCATCGAGGCCTGCACCCCAAATACAGAAGCATCTGGAGAAAGCCATTCCATTCAGGGAGGTTGCTCCCCCTCATTAATGCCTTCTTCCAAAATATTTCAATAACAGCAACAACAGAAGACACCGCAGCAGTCTGCTTCCTTTGAGAGAACACTCACTGCTGGGCGAGCAGGGGGCTTGCTGCACTTAGTAACAGATATCACCTAGACATTTTTTAACTCTTTTGCCTCCCCCCGTTACACCTGCAAACTGGAAATTGAAGGAAGAGGTGTCTCAAAAACATGAAATTCTCTTTTGCCTGGTGGGATATCTTTATTCCTGAGTAATTTCCCCAAATGACACCCTTGAGTCTCTGAAAATGTAAAAATTGCCTGTAGAGGCAAGGCAAATGAGGGCTAAATCGATTCATTATTTCCCTCTAGATTCTCATTCATGTTTAGCTGTAGGGAACATCACAAACACCAGATTGATGAAAAGTGTATAAACATTATCCAGATACTCAGGTTGTTATAAGGAGCATTTTTTTTGTTCTTGATGTTAATGTAAGCAAAGCTGAGCAGTGGGAATGTTCAGATATGGATAGAGATTTTTCTTTCTGAAAGATAAATTTTCTCATTCTGAATGATTTTTGTCCTTTTACCTTTGAATAGGGCAAATTCTGCAATCTATTCAGACTTGACTGATTCTTGGATCCTCACGTCTACCTTCACCAGCCAGCCAGAAATAAGCCATATCCGTAAGCAATCCATGATTCTGCTCTATGGTTTGTTGTGAATTAGTCTGAGATCTCTTAGGATAATCTAGATGTATTGGTAATAAAGTACCGCAAATGCTCGGTGGCCTAATACAGCTTAGTAGAGTTGACACTGAGGGACACCGGCAGATAGAGCAACCCTCATCTCAGATGTGTCCAGCTGCCATGCCAAAGGGAAAGGGAGGCAGATTCAATGTCCGGCCCAGAAGTGGCATACTTAAGTCACTTAAGCAAATAAGGTGACCTTTTGCAATAAGGTCCCGCCCCACAAAAAGAGGCCAGGAAGTATAATCCTAACGTATTTTAGAAGTAAAGAACCAGAAAAATACAAGAGATAGCAATAAAGACCATCTCAGGCCTGTAAAAAAGAATCTTCTAACTGAGAATAAGTTTTCTCTTCCAAAAAATGTTGTAGGGAAAATTGAACAAAGCCCACTAGACAGCAAAGTATTAAAAAAAAAGAAACCGCACATTTTTCAGTTCCTTGTTAAGAGTCTGCCTATGGAAAATCATATTCCACCAGCTGTGATATTTACAAAGAAAAGTACCCTGTCTTTATAAATAAGAACACTAGGGAAATCATTACTCTTTTATCGCCAAATGCACATACTTTTGGACTTGGTCATTTATGTCTTACCTTTTTCCAAAAAGGTTTCAAGGTAATTTGCAATGATACATAAACAAAACAGAATAAGGAAACAAACAGTAAGTTGCAAGAAAAGGAAAAGAACAGGAGTTAGAAAATGACACTAAAAACAAAATTAGAATCCAGTATTGTGGCAGGAGATTTGGTATACTTGTCTAGAAGTTAGTGATAAATTTGGCTCCGAACATTTCAGGAACCATGAAAAATATATATATAATCAGCAGTGTGAAACATACTATCTCCAAGCTAAAAGCAAATTATGTTATGAGAAGCATCACAGTAATGACTGCCCGTTGGGTCCTCCTGAATAAAGCACATGCAAGAAACTTATCTCCAATAAGCATAATGTTCTGAGGCCATGTCTTATACCCTTTATTATACTCTCACTGTCACGCATCACAAACACTTTTGTTTGATTATTATTATAATTTAGCTAAAAATCCCATATCCCATATCTTTAAGGTCATTCAGAATATGAACAAAGCAAAGAAATAAAGTTTCTCTCCAAATACAATATTCGTATGAACCGCAATTCACAAGGGACCATAAAGAGTGCTGAATGTGGCCTTCAATTGTTTCTTTACTTCACTGCCACATTTGAACTCAAATTTGAATGAACTTGAATTTGAATGTCTTTTGGCCTAGAATTCATTCTCCAGTTTAACCATAATTTCTCACTGCTTCCTACCATAGTCCAATTTATGTTCTCCATGTAGCTCCTATAGGAATTTGAACTTGAGACCCTTGGTACACGATTCAGTAAAATAAAATGTTTTATATATCCAATGTCTGCTCCTTCTGTACCAGCTGCTTTGAAGAAATATAAAACAAAGAATAACTATACTCATATTTTCTCAAATAGCCAAGTCTGTTGGGGAAGATAATAGCAAAACACTTAAGAACATACAGTATTAAAATAACAATAACTATTGTACATATTTTGTGGTTCTTTATATTTTAGCAAGCTATATCACATTAATCACTGCAATGGGTTCCTCCAAGAGTCCCATGAAACAATAAAAATAGAGATTTTAGGGATTACAGTTCCCATTATTCAGATAAAAAAACTGAGATCCAAAGATGTAAATTGCCTTACCTTAAGGCACAAGGTTAATCACAGACACGGCATAAGCTCCACAGGAGTAACACCACATAGAGTAGGCATTTCATAAGCATTTTCTAAATTAATAAGCAAAAGGACCTTGGGGTCAACACACATACTGAATTAAGCACATCAAGAGTTGAAGGAGCGTGTGGTTTAGAATGACCAGAATGCGGAAGGCACACAATACCATACCTAATATTTGTGGGTTGTGTAAAAGCCAGAAATAGTTTATGACCCCCAAGATATATGTAACATGTAGGAAACATAAAAAAGTGCAAGACACCTAAAATTTATGTGTAAATATAATCCCAAAGTATTCATGATGGGGACCAGTGATTATTCTTCAGACTTGACTGATTTCTTAATGCTCAGAAAATCGATACATTTACTCAGAAGAAAGTATCCCAGAGTTTATGAACTTTAAAAATAAGCAAAGTTACAAGTATATTTATTGCAACGTTATATGTAATAGCAAAATATGGGTACACTGTCAACAGCAAATTCTGGCAATGACGTGGAACAATAAGAACTCTCATTCATTGCTGGTTTGAAGGCAAAATAGTCC
Source organism: Arctocebus calabarensis (assembly GCA_963573935.1). Classification (NCBI taxonomy): domain Eukaryota; kingdom Metazoa; phylum Chordata; class Mammalia; order Primates; family Lorisidae; genus Arctocebus; species Arctocebus calabarensis. Next base: position 10,569 of record CAUYON010139366.1, read on the forward strand.
AGGCACTTTGGACAGTATCTTACAAAACTAAATGTACCCTTACCATATGATACAACTATCATGTTCCTCCATATGTACTCAAATAGTTGAAAAATTACATTCACACAAAAATCTGCACACAGATGTTTATAGCAGCTTTATTCATTATTGCTAAAACTAGGAAGCAACCTCTATGTCTTTCAGTAGGTAAATGCATAAACTGTGATACATCCAGACAATGGAATTTTGCCCAGCGCTAAAGAGAAATGAGATATCAGTTCATGAAAAGATATGGAGGAAAATTAAATGCATATTGGTAAGTGAAATAAGCAAATCTGAAAAGGCTACTACTATGTGATTCCAGCAATATGACATTTTAGCAAAGTCAAAACTATGAAGGTAGTGAAAAGATCATTAGTTCCTAGGGGCTCAGGAAGAGGGAGGGATGAATAGGCAGAGCACAAGGATATTTAGGGCAGTGAAACTCTCCATATGACACTATAATGGTGGGTACATGTCATTATTCATATCTTCAAGCCAATAAAAGGTACAATGCCAAGTGAGGCCTTGTATCAATCAAGTGGGTGATAATGATGTATCCCACAGAATGGGATATTTCTGTACATTCGCACCAATTTATCTGTCAGCCTAAAACTCTTAAAAATAAAGCCTATTTTAAAAACAATGAAAACACGTTTGATTTGTTAATAGTAACTCAAAACGAACCACTAATCCCTAGTTAAACCAGAACGTATTTGGATTGGAGATTAAATTTTGCCTAAATATATCATTTCACTGTGTCCACTGTGATGTGGAAATAGTGAAATGCAAATATATGGATATTTTCTGGGAGAATGAGCTAGTCCAATACAACATCTTTCTTCTTTCCTGTTATCGAGAGGGTTTTGTGTGTGAGAGAATTCAAAGCCTGGGAAACAAGGAGAACTCATAAAATTCAACTATTTAAAGAGAAGTAATGTGCTTGAAATCAAAGAAAGGCCTTCATTTGTTAAGACAACCAGGATCACAAGATCTCTATATTAATATGATAGAACAGGTAAGACAGAGCAAAGAGTCACATCAGGAAACTGAATGAATCCAAAAGAAGAAATATTACCAAGAACTCAGTTGTAATTTTCAGTGTGGCTTCATTATTGTAGATGTGCTATTAAATAGCCAATAGGAGTAAGAATCTATATACATATTAATTTAATTTATATGAAGTGCCAAAATCCACCCTTATCCCTTACTCCCTCCAAACAGAAATGCCAGGTTTATTTCACCTTGTCCTCTATGTTTGAAAAACCTTTTAAAAAATAAATACTTAGCTCTTTTTATAAAAACACAAGATTACTAATAGGTAAAGGTTTATCAGCACATTGCATTCCAATTCAGGTAAATCTCAGAGTGGTACAGGGTTTCAAGGGCTGCTGTCTAGCCTAAAAAGAAAAAAAAATCAGTTGTGAATCATATATAAACAAATGTATTTCTGCTATTTTCCATACATAAAGTTTTTCTTAATCTTGTAATAGAATTGAAGAGTCACATTTCAGCACCTCTGCTGATTTATTGATTAAACTTTTCTAGAAAATTTGAAGTCACTAAGATCAATGTTAAATCAAGACCTATTGGGATTTGGGGGGAATTGTAGTTATACATCTGCTTTAAATCCCAGGTAAGCTGACCTTCTGTAATAGACCTTGACTGTTTTTTTTTGCCTCTTTAATAATACCTGTTTAATCTCTATCCAAGGATTCTAAATGGTACCAAATGGCTAAATATATGTTTTCCTGGAGGAAATAGTTTTTTTGCCAATGTATCTAAATGCTTGCTGTGAAATAATTATAAAATCAACCCTTTTAATAATGTTCAAGTCACAAAAAGAGTTTAATAGCTGCAACAGAGATAAGTCAAAAAAGGCATATGAAATTCATTTGATAAAGTATCACAAAGTTATACAAGGAAAGAGACAAAATAAAATAAATTCCCCTAATGTACCACAAATATCAACCACCACACACTACCTACAAGCCATATGTTTTTTCCATCTGTTCTGTTATCGTCAACTAAATTTATAGTATTTGGGCTATCAGAAGGATTGTCAAGCATGAGCTGGGCATGATTTTAAAACCTAGGTGTTACTGTTAGTTGTTTTTTTTTTTTCTTTTCTTTGTATTTTTTTTTAAAGAAGCTACCCACTTCTATTCTCATCCCACCACTGATGATATTTTGGGGGTTTAGCTTTAAACTCAGCCAATATTTCTGGGGAAAGTGGGAGTCAGTCCTCACAAAACTTAGATTAGCCCTGAAGCCACTGGTCATCTACTGTTCTCAAGTCCCAAATGATGACCATATGTTTATATATGATTCACTAAACAGAAAAGCTAGAGTTTCTGAAGTTGTAAATATGAATCTTTCAAAGTGCAAGTGCAAGTTTGCTGGTCTCTTATTGTAAACTGAGGTGTGTGCTAGGCAGAATTCTAAGGTGACTCTGAATATAATGACCTCAGCCCTTGTATAAGCCCCTCTCCTTAAGAGGCAGAGAAACCCGCTGATTGTTTCTAGCCGATAAAATATGGCAAAGGTATTGAAGAGTCATTCCCTTGGTTAGGCTACGTTACCTGGCAAAGGTGATGGGTATTCAATCCTGTGATTATTACATTATGTTATATAAGACTCCACTTTGGCAAAATTATGTGGTTTTTTTTTTTTTTCTGGTTTTAAAGATGTAAATTGCTATGCTGTGAGGAAGGCTGTGAATAGGCTATGTAGCAAGGACCTTCAGAGGCCACTAGGAGCTGAGAAAAGCTCTGAGTCCTTAAGACAGCAGGGGCCTCAGTCCTACAATGACCAGGAACTGAATTCTGCCAACACATGAGTTTGGAAGAGCGCCCCAAGCGCCTGAAATAATCATAGTATGGTTATTTGATTGTGGCTTCTAAAGCAGTTCAGTCATGCCTGGTTGCCTGAGCCATGGAAATGCCAAGATAATAATTGTTTATTATTTTAAATGGCCAAGAGTGTGGTAATTTTTTTATAAGCAATAGAAAACTAATACAGGTGCTCCTCAACTACCCTGATACAGATGCTCCTTAACTTTCAATGGAATTATGCTCTGATAAATCCATCATAAATTAAAAGTACCTTAAGTCAAAAATATGCTTAGCATATCTAATATAGTGAACATCATAGCTTAGCCCAGCCCATGTTAAATGTGCTCAGAACCCTTACACTAGCCTACAGTTGGACAAAATCTTTTAACCCAAAGCCTATTTTATAATAAAGTGTTGACTATCACAATGATGAATCTAATATTGTACTACGAGCAAAAAACAGAATGGTTGTGTGGGCACTTGAAATACAGTTTCTATTGGCATATATCACTTTCACATCATCAAAAAGTCAAAAATTCCTAAATTCATCAGTCCTAAGTTAAGTCAGGGGCCAACTGGCTATACATTGCATAGAAGAAGAATTTTAATGACTTCTCAAATGTGAATAAGTAAAGCCAGGTACCATGAGAAGCCAGAATTACCAAGACTAGTCCTAATGGGAATTCAGTGAATAGAAAAAAGCACAAAATTTTCAAACTGTGACTGGAAATGTCACATGTCACTTCTGACACCACTTGTCAGGTCCCAGGACTGGCCAGGTCTCAGGCCCGACTTAACTAGGTTCCAGACACGGACTGCTAAGTTACCTTGCTCAGGTCTCTTAGGTGCCTGAGGGCTATCTACCTTAGCTGGGGAGAGACAGTGAGTCTTAGAGAGAGTAAAGCAGTATCTAAGAAAGACAGATCTTAGTCTTTAGCAGAGCTTGGTAATCTTCAGCAAAGAGACGCTGTGCTGGTTTTCTGCAGGCAAGAGAGGAGACAGAGTCAGAGCAAGTGTGTCCATGGTAGAATGCGCATGCTCCCAACTGCCTTCTCCTCCAGCCTAATATAAGGCTGATCGCGTGCCTCTCAACACAGGTGTAGAGACTGCCAGTTCATGACTGCTCTCATCTCGCGAGCTCTCATGCTTGTTAAGAGAGCTAAATCCCTCTCCATGCCCTTTCCACCTAGGTGTTCCATAATTGACCTATACAGGTATTTCTTATAACTCTCACTCTTAGCCATAGGCTATATGAGCTGCAACAGGAAGATCCAAAAATACTTAGACTCTGGTAAATGGTGGTAGATTGGATTATGGCTTAGCAAACATTCACTTCCTATTCCCTAGTAAGCAAATTCCTCTTCTCCACCCCATTGGGTTTAACCATATGACCTGCTTTGACAAAGAGAATATGGATGGAAGTTAATGTCCCAGCCCTCAATTGGCATAGATCCACTCAGCCTCTATCTTGGGAGAAACTTTCCCCAAATATCAACTGCTCCTGGGTTCCCTATCCCAAGTATCTTCCTGACCCAAGCCTAAAGCAGAGCCCCCTCTGCTAACCTATAAGAATCAATACTTATTGTTATATGTCATTGACATTCTGTGTCATTTGTTACTTTTGTTGTTTTAGATTCATAAAATACTATTTGGTACATGTTTCTCTAGTAATCTTTATAATTCAGGTGAATGTCCCAAATACCCCAACCTATCATATACTGTAAGATGAAAGAAAAAAATTAGATACATCTTATACTGACTTCCATAGTAAAGACGGTGACTATCAAACACACAGATGAGTTCAGACAAAACTCTACTTCACTCCTTAATAAATCAAGCCAGAGAATTTACAATAATATAAAAATACTATTTCACAACGCATTCTTAAATTGTCATGAATTCCAAATGTTTGTGAAAATATTTAACCTCTAATATGAATCAAAAATATTTAAAACAGGAACAAAACCAAAACTTACTCATTTTAAATTTCAACAGAAAGATACTACTTCAAGGCACCACATGAAGAAGTTGTTACAATTATGGAATATAGCCAGGCATGATGGCTTGTGTCTGGACTTCCAGCTCTTTGAGAGGTTGAGATTAGAAGATTGCTTGAGGCCAGGAATTTGGGACTAGCATGGGCAACACAGATAGACCTCATCTCTTTTTTAAAAATACTATGGCATAGGTATAAAATAAAATATATTTAAAATACAACACTATAGGGTGGATATATTTTAACATATTCTGAACTGATTCACACTAAACCCTTTCCTCAGAGTGCACACACATATGCACATTGCACTCAAAGTACTCCTAATTGAGAAAAGGACCAAAACCATTCCAGATTCAAAGTATGCCACTAAACAAGGGTTGCTTTCATATTTGGGTACAGAAATGTGCCTTGAAAATACTTTTAGGACTGGGTGGCGCCTGTGGCTCTAAGGAGTAGGGTGCTGGCTGCATATGCCAGAGGTGGTGGGTTCAAACCCAGCCCTGGGCAAAAACTGCAAAAAAAAAAAGAAAAGAAAATACTTTTAGGACCAATATCATAGTACAATCGCATGTGATCAAATGCATGAAAGATATTTACAACATAAAAAAATGCCATAGAAATAATGGAAAACCTTACTTTTTTTTTTTTTATGAGTCTCACTTTATCGCCCTCAGTAGAGTGCTGTGGAGTCACAGCTCACAGCAACGTCCAACTCCTGAGCTTAGGCGATTCTCTTGTCTCAGCCTCCCAAGTAGCTGGGACTACAGGCGCCTACCACAATGCTCGGATATTTTTTTGTTGCAGTTTGGCTGGGGCCAGGTATTAACCCACAACCCCCGGTATTTGGGGCCGGCACCTTACCCACTGAACCACAGGCACCGCCCTGGAAAACCTTACATTAACAGACAAATTGGCAACCAACTTCAAAACCTGAATTACATTATCCTTTAAGATTACCAAAAAGAAGATGTGGGCATATGTATGTGAGTCAATCACATACATACACACACACATATATATCCTGTGGGCCTACGATCCATGCCTGAAAAAATCCAAGGTAAGAAATTCACTTAAAAATTATTTTATTATTTTTATTAATCTTATCTGATTAATAAGGAAGAAATGAGATAAAGAAGCTAAAGATCTGGTGAGCTGTAGGTAGGGGCAATGTAAATTCTATGGAGTAAATAGAATTGGAGAATTTATTTTCTTATCCCATGGTAAATCATAATTAAACAAAAACTACTTACAGAAATAAGTTGTAAGAATAAATAATAAAATCTAACAGTTTCCCTCATGGTAAACTTGAGGTCATAAGAATCTCCTGTGAAACTCTAAGTCTCCCCTACTAACATCAGCAAAGTTAACTATAACAAATATATTAAAGAGATAGCCTGGGACATGTGCTGTGGTAAATGCCTTTTCCTAAGGGATATCATATCTACACTAGTTCTATTTCTTCATTTGATTACAGCATATAGATAATCGTCCATGACTCATATCCAGATTTTCGTTTTTAAACCATGGCTCCAGAATAAGCAGTTTATTTTTATAAACTGTATACTTTAAATATACATAGTGAGATCTAGCAAATCCAGTGGTGTCAGCATAAGGGTGGGCATGTAGTAAGCTCATGTGACCTTATGCATTCCTTTAAAGAAAGAAATGACCTGAAATAGTTAAATTCTTTCATTATAGTTCTGTCTGAAGGGAACTTCACTGCAAGGATATGATAACTTAGCACATAGGAATGAATTCTATCTGTTGTTCTGAACCTGTAACCACACTTGTTTTACACTGCTTCTTGGACAAAATATCCCCATTTACATTCTCCTCTGAATATTCTAGAGACAGACTGTGTAGCTGTACATATATATATATATATATATATATACACACAATTTTATAATATATATGCTGTGGACTTGTGTATGAGTGTGTGTGTATGTTCACGTGTGTATCTGCAAAGAATTTTTAAATCTCCCTTATTGGTATAAACCACTGATATGCATGGTTTGGTTAAATTACCCTGGCCAGGTTCATTATCTACTCTTTTGCCCTCCTGCTAGCATGTGTAATTGTATGGTTTTAAGAACTTGAATGACTCACTATAAAGCAAGCTGAAAAAATAAGGGACAGATGTGTTTCTATGTATTCTTTGAGGGTTGCTAGGATGGGAACCCCTTCAACTTATTTTGGAATCTCATATCAGAGGTATCTTTTGCCCCCTTAAAATACCTCTCCTACCCAATCCTCAACCCCTCAATCACCAGAAGGGATGGAATGCATACACTAAAAATGCCACCCACCAATTTGAATGAAAGAGCAAACAGTAATACAATGGCCACCCATCAGCAAGAAAAATGATTATTGCAGTCTCTTCCAGTAAGGTTAAATGGAGGGGAACCTTCCTATGCACAAAAGATACAGCAAAGTGGCTCCCTCCTCCTCCAGAGATGATTAATAGGAGGAAGCCTAACAGATCATTTGTGGTAAAAGATCATAAACAGGACTATGACTGTTGATCATATTTCAAAACTTTGGTCTTTATCCTTTAACTACATTAAAAAGCCACCCCATGGTTAACATAACCAGAAGCAGGCAGGAGCCAAGAGTTTTAATGAGAGGTCAAATTGGCAATAGAGAGTTGAACTTTTACAGTTTCAGGGTCAGACAACTTGTCAACAGAATCAGATTCCCCTTTCACAGACACCCAGCAAACTCACTGTGAGAGGAAGATGTGGTACAGAAGTGGCTGTTGGCAAATATCGTTTTGTTTTTTTTAAAGAAATCCTAGTAACGAGTTGTTAAGTAGTTTAAGTGATGTCATTGCTCTTTCAGAGGAAAGTAGCTCTCAGTGCAGGAGTGCAGAAATTCCTTATCTAACTTTGTGCATTTGGAGGTTTTCTGTGGTTCTCTTCTTCTTTTCCTTATTGACCAGTGAAAAGAACATTGTATCCTTTGTGAGTTGCAGTTAGATACTAATTCTGAAGATGATGTTAGCTAGGTAATGAACTGCTACTAGGCTCATTGTTATCTGAGTATTGTATCCCCCATCACTAGGGACAGAACAGAAGAAATTGTGATCTGGCCTCTGTCTTCAATATCACGTAGGATCTCCTTGGGTATATGAGGTCAGACAATTAAGTTCTCAAACTCATCATTGCTGAATATTACTATGGTCACCTTCAAGGTACTCTCCTTGGCCATCTGATGACTATAGTAATATTCAATAATGAAGTACATGGCACTTTTTCCTATGACAAGTTCATGTTCAACCTGTAGTCAAGGCCCGCACCAGAAGAAAATTCAGTAGTGTGTGATGTAACCTTAAAAGCAGTGTGAGCCACCCAGGACACAACTGAATATAACAACAGTGGAAGAACAACTGATGAAGGAGTGATAGGCATCTGAAAAGATGTGGTCTCAATGGACAGGCTCCAAGTTGGCAGGGAGAAGGAACCAGGAGAGTCATTTCAGGAAGGCAGGGAAGTGTGTGAGGGAGCAAGAGAAAATCACAAGCAACTTAATAATAATTTCTTCAGCCTGATGAAATCTGGGCCAAAGATTTTAGAGCAGGGTCCTTATAAAAAAGTTAGAGCAGGATCCTTATTTAAAAAGTAATCCAGAGAGATCCCCTACCCTTTATCCAGTTTCCCCCAAGGGTGACATACTATAAAATTATGTGCAATATCACAACCAGGACAGTGACATTGATACAGTCAAGATACAGAGCATTTCTATTGCCACAGGATTCTTCATGCTGCCCTTTAATAGCCACACCCATTTCCCTTCTACCCACAATCTCCTCTTTAACTTCTAGAAACCACTAATCTGTTTCCCATCTCCATAATTTTGTAGTTGCAAGAATGTTATACAGATGAAATCAATAAGATTGGCTTTTTTTCCCTACTCAGCATAATAGCCTTGAGACTTATCAGATTGTTGCATTAATAAATAGGTTTTTCCTGCTTATTGCTGAATAGCAATAGTGTTCCATGGTATGGATGGACCCACCTACCACCTTTTAACCATTGTCCTATTGAGGATCCTTTTGGTTGTTTCTAGTTTGGGGCTATTATAAATAAAATACTTCCAAAACTATGTGAAATAAGAGTGATGAGAATCCACATTCCTGCCTCATTCCCAGTCTTACAGGAAAAGCAATTCAGTCTCTCAGCATCAAGTGGAGTTTTTTTTAATTTTCAGATTCATTTGAGCATAGAAATGATTAGGTTACATTGTTTCATTTCTAAAGTCAAGTCCAAGTTGTAGCTGAGCCCTGTATTCTCACTTCGTGCACATTAGGTGAGCTCTCACCAATCATCCGTCCTCCTCCCCACTTGCCTCTCCCACTTCTCTTCTCCCCATTGCCAGACTACAGTTGTGTTTTTCTCCCCTGTGCCAGTGTGGTTGTTTATATATTGGCTTCATATTAGTGTGGAGTACATTAGTGGGATTTTAGTTGGAAGTTTTTTGCAGTGTTGTAGTACTCTTTATTTAGTTGAGGCAATTCCTCTTTATTACTGACTTAATGGAATTTTATCATAAATAGATATGAAAACTTTTCAATGCTTTTTTTTTGGCATCAACTGATTTGATCATATAATGTATCTTCCTTAGGCTATTAACATGGGGGATCATGTTGATTTTCAAATGATGAACTGGAATAAGCCCCAATTGGTCATATTACGTAATTGTTATACGTTTATTCATTTGGCTTGTTAATATTTTGTTAAAGATTTTTGTATCTAAATTGAGGAGATGTTGGTCTGTAATTTTCTTTTTTTATTGCTTTATCTCATTTTGGAATCACAGTAATCCTGGCCTTATGAAATGAGATCAGAAGTAGTTCATCTTCTGTTTTCTGTAAGAGATTTTATAAAAATTGGTGTTAATTCTTCAATTCTGCAGCAAAATCATCAGGGCCTAAAAATTTCTTTCTTCAGGAGTTTTTAAATTACAAATACAATTTCCCACATAGCTGTGATGCTATTCAGACGATCTAGTACATAGTGGGCGAGATATAATAGTTCTTATTTTTCAAAGAATTGATCCATTTTATCTGTTATCAAATTTCTGTATGTAAAGTTATTTGTAGTATTCCCTTATTATTCTTTTGATATCTGAATAATCTTTTTTATGTGTCTCTATTTCTAGAAGTTGGTCGATTTCATTAATCATTTTGAAGAACTAGCTCTTTGTTTTATTAATATTTTCTTTTGCTTTTCTGTTTTCAGCTCCCTTGATTTATACTTATACTGATTATTTCCTTTATTCTACTTATTTTGACTTTATTTTGTTCTCTTTGTAGGTTTGTGAGATGAGAACTTGGATGATTGATTTAAGACCCTCTTTTCTAACATGCATTTTACAACTATGAATTTTATTCTCAGCACTACTTTAGCTGAGTCCCACAAATTTGGGGGGTTAATTAACTGATTTATTTATTTTTATTTAATTAGACATTTTAAAATTATTAGTAAACATGGATTTTTTTTCACAGGGGCATTAGTTTTTTATAATTTTTCTGTTGGATGCCTCTGTTCTTTACCCATTTTAATTTGATTTTTCATTGATTTGCAGACGTCTGGTATACACGAAGGATATCAGGCCTTCATAGATCAAATATTTTCTTCCTTATTGTTAGTTTTCCCAATATTGTTTTGTCTATACACAAATTTAAACTCTTAGATATTTTAATTTATCAATATTTCCCCTTGCATCTTTGTTTTCGTGCTATGACAAGGAAAACCTTTGATATGCTTTCATGTAAAATCATTTACATTTTCCTAGAATTTTTAATCAGTGCATTTTTACATTTAAAATTTAATTTATCCAAAATATTTTTAATAATAATAATTTTATCATATTATTTCCATAGATAATAAATAACTAAATAATTCAGTACTTGATTTGGAAATAATTCATTTTCACATTTGAATAGCAGAGTGATTTTTCACTCTTTAAATACAAGGAAAAGGACTAACATTTAATGTGCTCTTTAAATATGCCATACTTTTTCTAAACTCTACATTCTTTGATTTACATCTCATAACTCCTCTATGAGTTACAGACTCCCCATTTTATGAAGAAAAACTGAGGCTTAAAGTAGTAAGTAATTTGCGTGAACTGACAGTTGGGATTCAATGTCAGTTATGTCTCATTCCCAAACCAGTGAGAATTAATTCCACTGTGCTTCTTGGCTACCAGTCCTTACATGTAAAAGGCACTGTGAGTAGAACAAAGAGTCACAAACTCAGTCGCTGCCTTCAAAAAGTAATTAATTTGCTACATTTTAATGATTATTTATAATTTTCAAAGCACACTGACATCAACAACCACTTATTAGCCACCTTCTACCTCCCAGGTACTGCAACTGTTTGTACACCATACAGTGTAAGAAGTCATTGTCACTCTGTGAGCTCTGCTATGTGTGTTTACATCCTCATCTCTTAAAATAGGGCTATAAAAACAGAGGCTACAAGTCTGTAGTTGGCTTGCCTACATTAGCACAATTAAAAACTTGCAAAGAAAGATTTCAAACGCAGGTCCTGTGACTTTCACTATACAAAAATCTTCTCTATTGGGGGACCGCGGCACAATTCTAATGCAATCTCGGAAGCTCCAAGAAGACAATTCACTATGAACAAAAGTTAAACTTCAATGGAGCAAAAATACCCCTTCTGAGGCTGAGAAAGTGCCATTTAAACCCAGTTGTTCTCTCTTTCCCTGAGTTCTTCATCAATTGCAAATAATTCAGGTATTTTGTCCACGTTCCTTCTGGTGATGTGACGCAGGCTTTCTTAAAGGCAAGCATCTGGGACACAATCCCAGAAAAGATTCTGAAGGGATCATCTTGTCAAGTAAATCCACAAAAAGTGGGGAAAATCAACAAAGAATTTCTCAGCAGTGGAATTATTTAAATTTGTAAAATAATCTTTTCATAGAAATCTACTTGAGATCTTAACATCACCCGCTTACTTGCCACACAATGACAATTTATGAGTTGATCTTTATTTAGAAATCAATTATTATAATTGGGTTTTACATGTTATATCTTCATTTACTTTGTTTCCTCATCATAGGAAATCCTAACTTACTGATAATTTTCTCCATTTTCCTTCCTATAAATATAACGAAGTTTTCAATGACATCACAGTTATGTAGAATCATATGACATCTGCCCACAAACAATACAATTGCTTATACTTTTTACTTTTGCTATTCTGCAATGTGATTTGAAGAGTTAATATTTTTAACAGCTTTTTTGAAATATTCATATACCATACAATGCACCTATTCAAACACATATATAATTCAGTGGTGTTTAATATATTCACAGAATTGTACAACTCTCACCACAACCAATTTTAGAACATGTTTATCACCCATCCAAAAAAGATCCGCTGTATCATTTAGCTGTATCTTCTCAGCCCAAGCCAAAAACTAATCTGCTTTCTTTCTCTATTTCTTTCCCTATCTGGACAGAACCTATAAACGGAATTATTTGATATGGAATGGTTGATATTTTAAAAGTAGAAAAATCTATATCTCCTTGAACCTGATTTAGGAATCAACAAAACAAAGCACTAGTAAATCAGGATATAAGGAAGACTTTAACACCTATGATCCTTTAAATATCAGAGCATCATCCTGAATGCTTTTAATAACATTGCTCACCTGCTGGTAAGTATAAATCTCCCTGACTCTAGTTTCTTTGCTGCCTCATGCTCTAGGTATGACTATAAGCAAAATCTCTTTTCATATAAACATTCTAATGAGTTTCCTTTGCTTAAGCTGAAGACCATATTTCCTCCCACAGGACCTTAACTTGAGGAAATTTGAGATTGTCTCTCCCTCATAAATTCCCCCTTAACTTTAAATCTTGGTGGTAAGCAATAGCAGCAAAAGCTGTGAAGGTACAAGAAGAGCAGCTGAAAGCTGAAAACAGCTGTATTTATTGAAAGTAAGAGTGTTTGAGCTCTGTTAATACACCCTCAGTTGCTACTCCCAAGATGTCAAAGGATTCTTAAGAAGCAAGATGTCATCCAGATGCAGTTTCGTGGTTTGACAATGCTTTGATTTCACTCTCTCAGCAAAGGGAATCCCTGTCCAGTTGTTTGTAATAAGGCAAAATCTACAAATGTACAATTCAATGGTATAACAAATGTAAAAATCCCATGTGACTACAATCAAGTTTTAAATTATTTTCTTCACACTCAGTCATCCCAGCCTTCTGTACAGGTTCTCGCTATTCTGATTTCTCTTTGCCTGTTCAAGAGCTTCATACACATTGAGTCAAATAATATATACTCTTGTGTGAATTAGAAGCTCAATCCCTTTTTCTTGCTATGTAGTATTTCATTACATGAAATGTTTGTATGAAATATTTTATACATTGAATATATTGAAAGTTGCCTACCTATTCTTAAGTTGGTCAATATTTTGGGCTTTACTATTAATATTTTAGGTCTATAATGAATACAACTGCTGTGAACAGTCTTGACAGAGTCTTTCTATGGACATATGCATTCATTTCTTGTGAGTAAATTTCTAGAATGGCTACTCTATGGTTTAACTTGGTTTTAAAACTGCCAATTTTTTCCAAAGTGGCTTCCTATTCTACAGTCCTACCAACAATATATGGGAATACCAGTGGTTCCATATTCTAAGTAACATTTGGAGAATTCAATCTTTTTAATTGTAGTTATTCTAGTACATGGAAAACGGCATATATTTCATGGATGACTAATGATGTTAAGCACCTTACTTACTTAATTTATACATCTTCTTTTGCAATGAGTCTACTTCTAAATATCCAAAGCCACAAAAATAAATAAATAAATAAAAATAAAAATCCAAAGCCACAGAAATACGCTTTTTTTGTCTCTCTGTTGATTAATTTTGATCTTTTTTCTCTTCCAGTTTTACTCATAGCAGTTAAGTTTTAAAACAACATGGGCCTTGGGTTTAAAATATAGACTGGCTGAATAGGTTCAATCTAAAAATTAATAACAAGTTAATCTAGAGGCTAACATTACAAGAAAGATTGATAATTAGGAAGATACATAAAAAACTGTTACATTTCAAGTAGCCTCAAACAAAAGTGCCTTCAAAATACATCACAACAAGATAGCAGCTTCAGAGGACAAAGGAAGATTCTTTAAATGAGCATCCTCATGTTCCAGAAAGCACAAGATACTTTCACAAGAAGATAAAGGGAAAATATGAGTGAGCAAAATTACCAAAAAGAAAAAAAAAATTAGAAAAGTCTAAATGAGATTGAAAAAAATTCAAAACAGTAAAGAAAATCAGATTAGGCATCAGAGTGAATGTTTTAGGTTGAAAGATTGGGTTGCTATTCCTGGAAAAAGCTACTGTTTTTGTGTAGTGACAGCTGAGAATTAGATACGATGAATGCATTAGAAACTGGAGACCTATTAGAAGATGAAGGGAAAGGAGTTTTGAAGAAACTGATTGATGTAGCCGAGTTAAACTCTTAAGAGCTATGAGAGATAGTACAAACAACAAACACTACTTAAATAGAATAAAATAAAACAACACATGAACTTACAGGCCGTATTAAAAGTCTCCAGACTGAGAAAACTTGGCTACAGTCAGATGGAAAGGAAAAGCAGAAATTTCAGTTCTTTTCTGAACTACATTGAGGAAATGAATTTTTACCAAATATCCAACCTAGAGAGAATTTATTCTGGAAGAAGAGAAGATAATCTTTGTAAAGATGTTGAAGTGATCATCCGCACACCTAAAGAGCTGGTCGCCTATAAAATACAGGCAAAATTCTTTCAGAAAAAGTCAAAAGAATCACTCACTACTATCAGATCCAGCTTTGTTGGTTGAGAGAAATCTTGTTCATTAAAAAAAATAATGCATGTATCAGACAAAAATAATGTATTGAGGAAGAACATAAATGCTTCAAAGATATCTGAGGAAGAACACAAATGCTTCAAAGATATCCTCGTGTACCCAGGGTTCCAAATGGGCATTAGTTGCCAGCGACAACTACTGGGGATCCTCTGGACAATCAGGTCTCTGAGGAAGGAGGAACATCAGGTTGTGATAGGATCCGGGCTCCACTGCCAGGTTTGGTCGAAAGACCATCTACCACAGTTAGGAGTGTGGGAGCAGGGTCCCTCCATCTGGCCAAGTCTGTCCTGACCTAGCAATTTCTGTATAAGACAGAGTTCGTCCCTGTGCTCGTCACACTGGCAGATACTCAGATCCTTCTGTAGATTCAGCCCTCACATACACATACGCACAAATGCACTGGCACTGCTGGGCCAGAGTGGCCCACCTTATCTTCCCATCATGTGGCTCTCAGGGGGAAATTCCTGAGAAAAAGAACCTGAAGAGGAATCTCCCAGAATCCAAACATCACCTTTATTGAGAGACATCCCTGGTCCAGTACAACCTCCACCACCACCAAGAAATGTCTCTACAGCAAGTCTTGGATTTGGTCTTCTGTCACACAGTCTGTAAACAGAGTGGGTCACCTTTTCAGTTCGTCCCATTTCCCAATGAATCTACTTCTAGAAATCAAAAGCGACTGGAAAATGCATTTTTGACTCTTGCTAACATAATTTTGATTTTTTGTTTGAGTTTTATTGCAAATAGCAATTGAGTGATAGTGCAATGGCTCAAATGAAAAAATATAATTTTTAGGGCAATGCTTTGTAACTACAATTTATTCTAAATAAACCTTAAGTTACTTGCATTTTATTCTGTTTTTAGGTGATATAATTAATGTTTTGTGTCTTGAGATTGACAAGAGTATCAAAATACTTCAGAAACACAGTACAACAGAATTTTTGTCTTCCAGCACAATTTTTTTCTCTTTTGTTTTGTTGCTTTTATTTTAGTGGTTATACAATTTTTTGGATAGTGTTTTATAATTATGCACTGTAAGTTTGAAGATCTTATCAGTAGCAAAGCACAAATTGACTATTATATTGAATTCCAAGGGTCAGAAACACTGACTCCCATTTGGAGTCTAATGTAGCTTATTCCAGGGATCGAGGATACTTTCATTTTTTCTTCCTGAACAAGTCATCAACTTTCCCCACTGGATTATAATGACCATATAATGAAATATATTCTCTTAACATTTTTTTCTCTTTGTCCATAGTTTTTGTTCTGATCTCTCTAAGTCACTTGTTTGTAGCATGTCTTATAATTCATATTCCTTTGGCTATATTTCTTTTGTGGGCCTTTGTTTTCTGACTTTTTTCTTAGATGATAAATCATGACTTTTCATGTTTTACTTTTTTCTAACACTAAATCACCTTCCATTCTCTCCTCTTAATTGTGAAAAATCCTCATTCATGCCCCCAGGCTAAGATCTCCTACCCATCTTTCAGGCTCTCTTCCATGTTACAAGCAAAAAAGTTCCTTTTAGGATGCATCAATACTTTATAGTGAACCTTTCAAATGAACTCAAGTTTAAATAGACTCAGATGGAAGTCTTTGTCTTAATATATGTCAAGAACAGTCATTTTCTTACAAAAGTTGGCAAACAAAGGTATGCTGGGTAGCAAAAGGCAAACTTACATATAATAAGTAATTCACTCCCAAGTATTTGGGAATTTACCCTGTTTAGCATTATTGCTATTAAGATTTCATATGTTCTCCCACATTAGTATTTTAATATTGTTGAGCAAAATTCAGCTGTGTTCTACCTATAAAACTACTACTCATTTTTATAAAACTGAAGTTGTAAAGATGACTCCAAGTTAGGTAATGTTGGTTAAGTTGTTTAACCTCCCAAAGCCTCAGCTTTCTC
Organism: Arctocebus calabarensis; assembly: GCA_963573935.1. Taxonomy (NCBI): domain Eukaryota; kingdom Metazoa; phylum Chordata; class Mammalia; order Primates; family Lorisidae; genus Arctocebus; species Arctocebus calabarensis. Next base: position 27,220 of record CAUYON010139366.1, read on the forward strand.
ATCTGTGATCTAGAGATAGTCAGGCTTACCCATGCCTATGTTATGGTATTGTCTTAAAGCTTGTTATGAACTAAGTATTTTCTCCAAATCCATACATTGAGATCCTAATCTGCAATGAGATGGTATTAGGAGGTGGGCCCTTTGGGAGGTAATCCTCATAAAAAGGATTCATGCCCTTCTAAAAGGACTCTAGAAAACTCTCTAGTCCTCTTTCTAATACATGAGGATGCAATCAGAAGGCAGTCCATGACCTGGAAAAGGGCCCTCACTAGAACTTGACTGTGTTGGGCACCCTAATCTCAGACTTGCACATGGGAAATAACTTTGTATTGTTTCTAAAACATTTTGTCTATGTTACCTTATTATAGCAGCCCAAACTGATTAAGATGAGGCTCAAATGTGATGATGTTATCTCTCCTACAGACTGATATAGCCAAATCAACTCACTTGCCATTCCCAGGTAAGTTATCCAAACTTCTGGTCTTTAGAAATACTCTTCTGTACCTAAATGCTATCTCTCCCTCCTTTTTCTTGGTCCTTCAAATTCCTAATCACTTGAAAATGTACAATTCAAATATAATCTTCTGTGGCAAACATTCCCTCATAGACGTAGCTGCCTCCCGTAGGTCCTATTGCATTGTGTGTGTGTGTGTAAGTAAAACTTGAATCACAATGACTGTTTCCCTGTCTGAATTCTTCAATTAGTTTGTTAATTCTGCAGGAATAACCAAGTGTGTTAGTTCTCTTTTTATCTACCAACTCTTAAATTCCTAATGCTTACCACAGAGCTTGACACATAGTTGAAATTCAATAAATATTTGTTGACTGTTAAAATTATGTCTTTACTACTATTACCAACAGATGTCTAAGTCAACCTGCTGACTGACAAGCATAATCTGTTATACAGAACTTAGGGCAACATGGGCACTGCTTTCACCACTACACCTTCCACTTGTCACAGCTAGAGGAAAACCATAATGCTATTTCAGTAGCATCTGAGACTATTTCCAAACCAAGAATTTTTGACAGATCCCATGGTTCCCTATTGGATCATGTTAACTTGCTGTCAACCTGTTTGCATTTCAGCAACCAGATCCCCTCTTACTAATAATTCAGCCCCATTAATTTTTCCATATTCAGGGTTGTGAGTATTCTCTAACCTCACTATTTGAGATTTGTGAAATAGGATATTCTTATTAAAACTAACAAGAATTTGTGGTTACATGGCTTTCAGTATACCCGAAACGGAGTTCACATCTTTAATGTGTTTCAGCCCATGTTGTTTGTATATCTCTACTTGGTCACATCTTTAATAAAATTTCTGAAACCTAGGTGTTCATCATAGGCCATAAGATAAAATCAATTAAATTACAATTTATTTCTGGGTAATAAGTAAGCTGAGGATGATGTGTTCCATCTTTTGATGGAATGCAAATTTACCATTAAAAGACAAATTCTTCACTTCCAAAGTTTGAATAGGGTGGTTCTTTAAAAAGCATTCCATCTGGTTAAATTTAGGGTGCTGAAAAAAGCCCACTATAAGAATATTCTCTGGCTCTGGACCCATAACATTTTTACTTGATTATGAACTGGATTCATTTTCATTTACTTGAAGCACTTCCACATCTCTATTTTTTTTCCTTCTGCAACAAGACAAAGTTGTCACCATACATGTTGACTTGGGTAATATTGTGCTTTCTGAATTATGCATTTCATATGCATTATTGTCAGTAAAAGAAAAGCTTGTCTGTCTTGGCTGACATTTATAGAAGATGTTTCTGAAAGTTTTACTTGCTTTTATTTTTTTCTTTTTCATCCCCTGACCCTTTCTCTCTCTATCTCATTCTTCTTTTCTCTCTTCTCCTGTCCTCATACCTACTACTTGCAATCTGACTCCTTTCTTATCAAGGCTTAATCAGCAACCTTTGGCCTAGTCGCCATCTCAGATGTTACTGATGGTTCTCATGATTTTCAGCTCAGAATTCCTACTTTCCATAGAAACAAAATGTATGAATAAAACATGAAGGAATAAGTCAATAAATGAAACAACAGCTCAGTCTCTTCTACCTGCTGATTGCTGGGTCATGAATGTCATTGGTTTGCCTATCTCTTTTATACAGGGATGGTTCAGTGGGTCTTAGGGCAGAGCACATGCAAGTTACAGGGGGTAAAAGTGAGGCCAAAGATACAGTGAGTAAAAACACTTGAAAAGATACACCTAGCTTCACCAATAGTCCTTCCAGGAAGTCCATTAAATATCTGAAGGCCAACCAATTCATACAAATTTAGAAACTCTCCAATGGGGAAAAGAAAAGAAATGTGTTCTACCAGAAAGTCAAATATAATTGACAAGTCTTCTAAAATAGAAGTTGGGACCAATTTTTGAGTTACAAAAGAGCTTACCCTGTGTATAGGGTATACATGGGCTGGAAGTCCATCCTAATTCAAGAACCAATAACTTTAGCATCATGCCAAAACTTAAAGATTCAACTAGGTTTTCAAATAACCTGGATGAATATTAAGGTCTAGCATTCCTAAGCTATAAAAGCCAGACGGCTTTCTTTATTGTGTCCTATGGAAAGGTCCTAACAATGAAAACCACAAACGATATTTCTGCTGAAATAGACATTTCTCTCTTCATTCATTTGTCTAACAAATGTTTGCTATGCATCTACTATGTGCAAGTACTGTGCTCTTGATGGAGGTTTCTCAAGAGATTACACTGGTGGGCCTCGTAGATACGGCCCTGTTCTTACAGAGCTAGTCTCATTTCATAGTACTTTAAACATGACAGTCACTGTTAGAAATACATTACATGTGTATTAGCCTATTAAATCCTTATGATCCTGCAAGAAATAGGTACTATAATATATTCCATTTTATAATCAAGGAAAGTGAGGCATGGAAAGTAACTTGTTTGAGGTCACATGGCCAGTGAGTGTTAGCTGCACTTCAGGATGCTGGGTTCCCTTGTCTACTTAACCACTACCCCTTACTGACTCAGAAGGGAGGCAGCAGAGACTAGAATAGCACTTACTAGAGACTTGAGTAGTTAGTGGAGAGAAAGGGATGGAAAAATGTTTGTCAAGGATATATAATTATACTTAGAGAATATGACTATTTTTTATACATCCATAATTAGACAAATATATAGAGACAGAAAGTAAATAAGTGATTATTTGGTGCCAAGCATGGGGTGAAGGATATGTGGAAGAAGGAGAAAGAAATGGAGAATGACTGCTAATGATTACAGAGTTTCTTTCTTGGGTGATGAACATGTTCTAAAATTGATTGTGGTGATGGTTGCACAACTCTGTGAACAAATAAAATCCATTGGATCATATCCTTAAATGAGTATATGGTATCATTATCATATGTGAATTATATCTCAATTAAGCCACTAACAAAATTAAGAAAGGGGCTCAGTGCCCATAGCTCAAGCGACTAGGGCGCCAGCCACCAGTCACATACATCAGAGCTGGCAGGTTCAAATCCAGCCCCAGCCTGCCAAACAACAATGACAACTACAAACAAAAAATAGCCAGGTGTTGTAGCAGGCACCTATAGTCCCAGATTCTTGGGAGGCTGAGGCAAGAGAATCACTTAAGCCCGAAAGTTTGAGGTTGCTGTGAGCTATGACGTCACAGCACTCTACCCAGGTTGACAGCTTGAGACTCTATCTCAAAAAAAAAAAATTAAGAAAGTGAGGCAGATATCAAACCAATAGTCATGCAAGTCAGTGTATAGTCACAAGGTGAAATAATTGTTAGAAAAGAAAGGAAACAGGGTTAGAACAGAACACAGGGTAAAGACAGTTGACCCCAGGGTAGGGGTGAGGCTATAAAGAAAGTGACCTTTGAGCCTGAAGGCTAAGTCAAGTTAACTGAAGTCAGGAGAGAGTTTTTCAGTCTCTGTCACATACGATAATGTATCATTTACTCATTTAAGTATACAATCCAGTGGATTTTATTTGTTCACGGAGTTGTACAACCATTACTATGTCAATTTAGTCAGAGATCAATCAGTGTAGGAAAACCCCTTTGGTAGGGAGCCCAGTAAGTAGGGGGAGTAGGTGAGAACAATGTGGTTAGAGAGTAAAGAGAAATAGGGAGAGTGCTTCCAGCTGGGAATAGAGGTGCAAGAAGGCCAGTTCTAACGGAGCCTACAAACCCTAAAGTCATATTGGTCTCAATTCTAAGCACAATAAAAAGCTAGTGAAACTTCTAAGCTGGTGAGTTATAAATATTTGATTTTGAAAAATCATCTGGGCTTCCATTCAGAGAAAGACCCAAGTGCATGGAGGGCACCAGTGACACAGCTCATACAATGATTAGGTTAGAACCGTTAGTAATTTTCTCAAGAAGCCCCAAACTACTGAATCCAAACTGCCTTATTTATGTTGACCAAGAACAGGTCTCATTCTACAAGTTCTCTCTTCTCACTTCAGTAGCTTGTTGCTCACAGTTTAGGATAGATCAAGATCAGAAAAGAAACTGAAAGATTATCTACCAGCTGCCTTTTGGTTTGCAGACTATCTTCCCATTCACTTGATTCATATGCCAATGAAGGTGATTAAAGAAGAGATACAACCTAAAGACTTCACTTGCTACTGGAGGTTCTCCTAGCCTTTATTTTTATTTTTTTTTTGTAAACAACTTCTGAGAATTTATTTAGAAAGTAGAAAATAAAAGGCATGATTCTAATATTTATTTAGATTTCCTAGCCTTTAAAGACACTAAAATGGTGACATCAGGCCAGCCAAGCAGAACCAAAAACTCTAGAGAGACACTGTGACTTATGGAAAAAGACCAGATTTTAAAAACAAATATGCTTGCCACTTTCTATGCTTATGATTGAAGGGAAGTTACTCAAGATCTGTTTGCCTTCATTTCTCAATACAAAAATTCACCTTTGGAATGTCTGAGAATTAGATCCTTGATGATATTGCTGAACTTCAAAGCAAACCTGGATCCATGGGCTGATGGGCTTGTTCACTAGCAAGATTGGTGGGTATTGGGATAGAATCCTGAGAAAGGCAGTGAGTGCACGAGAAAGTGGGCGGTAGAAATGCCACTCATTGCTTCATTCATTAGTGAAACTTTATTATATATCCATCTACCTAACTCCTATAGCTCTTCAAGAGAATCCAGGTTTCCTTTATGGAAAAGAGAAGCAAGAGGTTTGGGAGCAATCCATGGAGTTGCATTGCCTAAGCAAATTACTCTGCCATTCTACTCATAGCTACCACTCTGATCCCTTAACAAAGAAGCAAAATCCCTGTGCTAGAAGCAACACCCTACATGCTCCTAGGAAGAGATTAAACTCCTTTCTGCAACCAAGAATTGCATTTCAAGAAGGAAACAGGCTATATACTAGTCAGTAATTTTTTCCGGCAAAAATTGTTCTTACCATAAAAAAAAGGCCTGTGCTCTAAAAACACTATAGTATTCTTAAGGTTTGGGCTGTCACAATAAACTTAATCTTATTTCCATTCTGTTTTAGGATGTTTCTGGGACAAAATTGCTCAGTGGTTTAGCTTGTTTGTTTTATTCTTAAATAAAGTGTAAGTAAGCATCCAATAGAATCTGACAGTTTCCTTCCGTAAGTGTGCTGTAAAAATTGCAACATTTCCATAGGAATGTGATTAATGTCAAGCATCAGAGCCAATGGCGTTGCTCTCCTGCTGCCTCTCCACCTGTTCACTGCCAGGTGAGCATATCCAGCCACTGTTCCCTGTCGGATGCCAGATGAAGCTTTCCTGCTGATCTGTCCACGTGCTTGGTAGTATCTTCATACACCCTCACCACCTGTTAAGAACTAGCTCCTCAACACTTTCTTTCAAGTGTATTATTTACTTTGGACTTGATTTTTAATGAAGGTCCTAGATAAGTCGTACGGGTCCCGTACAAGAAGACCATTTCCCCCAAGGACTCCAACAACTAAATTCAGTCTCCACTGTTGAATAGCAATTATTAATGATGGAGACGATCAAGACTGAATCTGGTTTTTTATCATTATAACTACCTAAAATTGTTTTCTTGGCTAGTTCACCTACAAAACTGCTATATAATCTATGCAATAGGATAAGTGTCTGTTATTGTTCCCATTTTATGATGAATCCAAGACTCTGAAAGCTTAATCACCATGCCCGAGCCTCACAGCTAGCTGAGAACAGAGCCCAGGGTTTTTCCCTCCTGATTTCACGCTCCATCACTTGCATCTCAACAAAACAACACAAAAACTTCAGGCTTTCCTTGGTTAGTTTACAGGAAAGAAAATGAGTCATGTGTCACAAGAGAGAGCCAGAAAGGTGAGAGTAAAGGAACATGCTATGACGTTCCTCTGTCATCACAGAGACAGAACAGGGACAAAACATGATGGATATAGTGGCTATAAAGTTCTGAGAGTGACGGTCTCGCTGGAAATCAGAAGTGAGTTTGACGTGGCCCCTTCCTAAATGAAAATAGTCTCCCTGTGCTAATTAGCATTTTGCCGGCCAGCTGAGCTGGGGCAGAAACAATTGGTTTGCAGTCAGCTAGAAAGAAAAACAGCAGCCAAAGTCCATAGTGTTACTTTTCCCACACTGAATGAGACATTAACTTCCAAATCTCTGACCCTTTAAATCTGTGTGACAATAATTAATGAGAGAAAGATAACTAATATTTACGTTGCACTCAAAGCCCCAGCTACTAAGAACAGGTTATGTAAGGAGACCCGGGAGCCTCACCATTTCTTACATTTGTTTCCAGCAGGTGAGGCATTAATTTCTTTTTCACTATGCTTGAGCTCCTACCTATTCCAGCAATGCCGTCACATGCTGTGTGGGAGCAAACAGCTCAGAGATCTGCGTGAAGAACAGAGGGAAAAAGCTTAATGCGAAGACTTACTTATTATCTGCTAGAGACTCTGGTCTTCAGTAGAATGGAGAAGCTCTCCAACTGTCCTTATAAAACAAACTTTTGTGCTATGCATGTTCCTAACTCCCATTTTGGAGCATTAGCAGTTCCTCAGTAATCAGGATGGTGCACTCTTACATAAGTCACTTGCCTTGTCTTGGTTCAAAACTCTTTATTGTAAAACAACAAGGTTTAACCAGACCTGTGCGTTCCATAATCAAAATCACCTGCATCAGAATCTTTCTCATACAGAACACCCCAAACTCTCCAATTTATTAAAGAAGTAAATCCGAAGAGGAATCTACGTTATTACAAAGTTTTCCAAGTAAATAAATACCCAATCCAGGTTGAGAACCACCAGATGACTTCATCAATATCATTATTTACTCTAAATTAGACAAACTCTAGGCTTCCACTTAACTCTTCACTCAAGAATAGAGATAATTGCCTGGAATAAAAACCATTAAACCACTCTCTATTCAACCCTTCAGATAAACTTCAAGGAGGCATGGGTGTGCTCTGGTAATTTTTCACAAGCATATTTTAGGTCCATAAGATACCAGGTACCCAACACATTTCAATTAAATTCACTACAAGAAATTAATTGTTGTGTTATTCTTTAGGGATTAAAAATGGTTCTTCCCTCTTTCCCCTCCACTATCCTTCCTTTGATTTTGAGATAACTTTTCTTTTAATGCTCTATTTATTTCAGTCTTTTGGGACAGAGAAATGAAGGTAAGAGAAAAAGGAGTTGTTAAAATTAGTTATGTTTTTCTTAATTTTTTTCTAACACAAAGCAGCCTAACTCTAGCCCTGCCTCAGCCACATCCCCTACTCTATTTGACTGTTCAACACCAGATAACACCCTTCTTTTATGTTCCTCACTAATCAAATCCACTCAATACTTATTGAGACATTGGAGAACTTAAAGGTGAATCTGCCTTTTAATTTGCTTTTGTTTCACCCTCTCTAACGATACTGCATTGCATTCACTTTGAATCCTTCTCTGGACCTACAAATAGAAAAATGCAGAATTTAACCTCAAATTTTCCCAGTGATTTCCATCCAATTGTGACTTAAAAACCTCACTAGGTTTTAGAATTTGTTTCAAGCTTCAAAAAATGGCAAAGTAAGCAACACAATAACTTCATTCAACAAGAATTTCTGGAACTCCTACCATGTGCCTGGCACCATGCTGAGTGCTATGGATACAACAGTGAACAAGAAAGAATCCCCGAACTTCTGGCACTCCTAAAAGCGAGGATTCTTTAATGCAGGGTGGTTATAGCTTATAAAATACCTTACATTTATGTAGCATTAGTATTTGATACTTATAATAACCTCTGAGATAGGGAGGGCAACTGTTATAATTCTCTTTTATGTTTACTACTGGTAATGGTTAATAGGCACTGAACTATTAAAATAATAATAGTATAATAAGCTAATTTATTTAATGCTTTCTTTTATAAGGCACTATGCTAACATTTTAGACAAATTTATCTTACTCTGACATGATTTTTATTCCCACTTTATATTTAGAAAATGAAACTTGAGAGAAGTCCCATAGTGAGTGGTGGGACAGAGCCCAGACTCAAACCCAGGTCCATGAATTCAGAGTCCATATGCTGAGCCAGTTTGCTAAATTCAGGGAGGTCAAATGATTTGCCCAAAATACTGATTTTGACCCACAAGTTCTATTTCAACTTATATTATAAATATCTATATTTTATACAGAATAACACAGTCTGTGTAAGGAGAAAAGATTCCATTGTTTTTAATCATCCAAATGGACTTTAAGAAGGATACCTCCTGTTAGGAAATGAATCCAAAGTCCTGTTGTGTCTGTTAATGAGCTATATTAATTATTTGCAAACATGCAAATTTCAAATGATAATTTTTTATTTTCAAAGAATTAAAAGTTCCTTGACTTTCAAGCAACTGTTTATAGAACCAAGTTATGCACAACACAAAAGGGAAAAACAACAGGAAAGTTAATAGAATGTGGGGATTTCATGAAGATGATACTGACCACAGACTTCTAATCTACCATTGACATCTGAGAGACAGAGTTAGAAAGGAAGAGAGAATGGCCAAAACTGAAGTAACGTGCTCCCAAGAGCCTATTGACTACAAGGGTGAAGTAATCTTGAAAACAGATGATTTTGGAAATTATAGCATCTCCTCCAAGGTTTATAGGGAGCGGATCAGTGGTTTATATTCATATTTTCTTCAAAGGCACCACAATTACCATCCTAGCTAAAAGGTGTCACAGCTCAAACCTTCATTTAAAAAGAAAGAAAAGCCAAAATGAAGAAAAGCAGCTGAGCAATTATTCTCCATGGGAAAGATGACTATAAAGTAAGTGCTTCTCATAAATTATTTGCAGACATGTCCATATTAGTATGAAATAAGATCTTTCAAAGGATAACACACCTGTGCCATGGATAATTGCCCTCATTCACAAATAATAAGTGGTCTACCAGATGTTTAGCCTCACACAGACATATGTAAGGCAAAGCAGTAGGAGAGAGAGTCTTAGCTCAGACCAGAGACGATCTTTTTCATCTTTACAAGCTCTCATGCTGTGTCAGCAGCTTATTTAGTAAGGCAACCAAAATCATAGAGGATTCCAACTGTTAAGTACTAACATTTCATTTCAGTTATTAAACTTACAGAGAAGCCTACAGGGTCATTAGATGTCTGAAGTCTTAACCTTGATGTCCACATTTCTTTTGTTTACTTCTTAATTTTGACAGATGCAAACCTAATAAAATTTTTTTTAATTTCTAGGGTTTCATCAAGGGCAAAGGTCATTGCTAAGCTACATAGAAGTTTAATAGGAGACTGGAAACAATTTTCTTTATCTAATAAATAAAATTTTCATAATAAATTTTGAATGGTTCTATATCATTTACATTCTTTACAATATGAAATCTACCAAAAGCTGTCACCTGAAATAAAGACTGAACCAGTTATAAAGACTAACTATAATAAGTGTTCGTTATAAAGGCTGAGGTAGTTATAAAAAAACTGTCAGTTATAGAAACTAGAGGACTGGCTCGGCGCCTGTGGCTCAACAGGCTAAGGTGCCAGCCATGTACACCTGAGCTGGCGGGTTCGAATCCAGCCCGGGTCCGCAAAACAACAATAACGGCTGCAACCAAAAAATGGCCGGGTGTTGTGGCAGGCACCTGTAGTCCCAGCTACTTGGGAGGCAGAGGCAGGAGACTTGCTTGAGCCCAGGAGTTGGAGGTTGCTGTGAGGTGTGATGCCACAGCGCTCTATCCAGGGGGACAGCTTGAGGTTCTGTCTCAAAAAAAAAAAAAAAAAAACTAGAGGACTATTTGATGCTCAGAAATAGAATAGGTATAATTCATACAATGAATAGATAAGATGACTACACAAGTTATTTTTCCAAAGAAGTTTATGTTCAAAACAGGTGAAACTTTAAGTTTAAACTGTCTGACACTCTTGTACATTGGTAACTGGTGATTGCATCCAAGACATAAATAAGACTTCATCCATCATATGCACAGGTCTCTCTCAGAAAGTGCTCAAGTAGTGTTATAATAATATAATAAATACTATTTAGGCATCCTAATAGGTCATCAGGATCCGTACAACATGTCTCTCGATGCCAAAGGAGATGTTACATGAAAATGATAACAGACTCAGAAAGGCAAAAATTTATCGCCAAGCATTCATAGGGGTGACAATAATAACACATCACAGTATTGACACCTGGTGGTCTTTCCTCCCTTCACCTGGGAGCTGCTCCCAGCTAGACCCCACCATACACACACACATACACACACTCTCAGAGACTCACACAGGGCTACAGTGGGAACTTGCACACCTTTATGTGATCCTGCAAGAGTGGATACCTGACCTAAACTACACCAAGCAGAGTCCTTCAAAGAGAGGAAGAGGGTCAGCCTTGTCTCTTGGAGGACCTTTGCCAAGGGGCCAAATATATGGAGGAATCAAGCCTGCAGTGAGAGAGTGTGAAGTCAGAAGACCAAGAGAAGGGAGGAGAGACGGAGGGAGCTCTGAGGCATATCCAGTCTCAGGTTTCAGCTGTTCTGAAGATTCTCAGCCCCTGCCCTCCTGCACTTTAGTTGTACAAATCGTACTTGATAATTTGCTTTTTTGGCCTAAGGTAGTATGAGTCCTGTAGCTTATAATCCAAGAGATCTAATGAATTATATCAAGTATATAAGTTATATTTTAGATATTTTCTTTCAAAACTAAAGTTGATTCATATACAGCTTAAAATCCTAGTACAATGTAAACAGACTCAGGTCAAACTGAGCATGCTACACCTAAAGAAAGAAAAGCAGTAAGTATTCACCAGAATGCATGGAGTTTGTAAGACAGATGAGTGAGGAACATGGTTTTATCAAGGATAAAGTCAAATAAATCACCACGAACACCAGATAGGGTGTTACAAGTGACAATAAAGTACTAGAGGACTTCAAAAAATTCATAGAAAAGGAGAATTAAAAAACAGAAAACATATGAATTTTATTTCTTAACTTATTATCCTTATGCTTCATTGAGGTCGAGACATTTTAGTGAGCAATGATACCAGCCATCTAGTTCATCCCTAAAGAACTAAGGGTCCTGGGAATTTAACTGCAGCAAGAATGTTTCACATTATTAACTAAAAAAATGGATGCCCTTTAAAGACTTTTTAAGATGAGGAAACATAACGAAGTCAGAAGAAGCCAAATCATGGCTGTAAGATAGATGCCTAATGATTTCCCATCGAAACTCTAACAAAATCACCCTTGCTCAATGAGAGGAATGAGCAGGAACATTGTTGTGTAGTGAAAAAGGAATCTGATGAAGCTTTCCCAGGAGCTTTTCTGCCCAAGCTTTGGTTAACTTTCTTAAAACACTATCATAATAAACATATGTTATTTTTATTTGGCCCTTGAGAAAATCAACAAGCATTAAACATCCTGAAAACCTGTTGTCACGACCTTTGCTCTTGGCTGGTCCACTTTTGCTTTGACCAGACCACTTCTACCTCTTGCTAACTACTGCTTTGACTATGTTCTGCCTTTAGGATGATCCAGGTAAAGCCAAGTTTCATCTCCTGTTACAAGTTTTCTTTGAGGAAATGTCTCAGAATCTTGATCCCACTTGTTTAATATTTCTATCGCAAGTTCTGCTCTTGTCTGCAGTTGATTTGGGCACAAGAATTTTTGTACTCATTGAGTGGAAAGTTGGCTCAATTTTAATACTTCACTCAGGCCAGAGATGTCCAACCTTTTGGCTTCTCTGTGCCACGTTGGCAGAAGGAGAATTTTCTTGGGCCACACATTAAATGCTCAAGCACTACTGAAAGCCAGTGAGCAAATAAAAAGGTCCATGCCTAATTTCCATGACATCTGCCACCACAAATAAGCAAAAGAGTCTTTATATGATCCATGGGCTACAGGTTGAACACCTCAATGATACGGCTGTGATGTTGCTTAATGTTTGTGCTGTTAATCGTTGGTCCTTGTCACTTAAAGAATGAACAAGATGAATTGAAATTTTTCTTTGCAAATTGATTGCATGGTCTGGGCTTCATCTTCAATACCTCACCTTTTCTTAAAATGAGTTATTCATTTGTAAACTGCTAGTTGCTTTGGGGCAATGTCCCCATAAACTTTGAATAAAATATCAAAGATTTCACCATCCTTTCACCCATGCTTCACCATAAATTTTATCTTTATTCTTGCTTCAATTTTAGCAAAATTCATGTCACCCTGATAGGGGTTTTTTCCAAGCCAGCATTTTATCCATCTTAGTGGCCCAACCTAGATCTCATTCAGATGTATTATAACAAGTTAGTAAAAGCTTATTTTGGAGCAAAACAAAAAAATTTAAATCTATGCAAAGTTATTTTATTATTACCATTATTATTATTTTAAAACAGAGTCTCACTCTGTTGCACTGGTAGGTACCTTAAGACACAAACTTAAGGTATGGCGTCATACCTTATAGCAAGCTCAAACTCTTGGACTCAAAAGATCCGCTTGCCTCATCCTCCCAAGTAGGTGGAATTATAGGTGCCTGCCACAATGCCTGACTATCCTTGCATAGTTTTTTTAAAAATATGCATTTTCTGGGAACTTTCTGAAGCCACCTTATATTTGCAGTGTATATCTGAGCAGGGGGTGTAATATGGTGAAAGCACCACTCAAAATTACAGGTGAATGACTGAAGAGGAGACACAACAGGAGGTTAGGCCTGAGTAGAAAGGGCATCAAAAGTCCATATTTCATAAGAATAATTGACTAGGAGGAGGTGGGGGCTGATACTTAATGAGTTCTCATTATGTCATTCATGGTTTTAAATAAATATCTCTTCATTTAAAAGTATAATGGATGTACACATACATGCTCACACACACATATTTTAATCTTTACAACCATCTCATATGGTAATATAATTCCCATTTTAACTGAGAGAACTTAGGCTTAAGATATTAAAATTTCCAAGTTGATGTGTACATAAGCAGAGTGAGAGACAGACAGATAGAGACACAGAGAAAAAGAAACAAAGCTAGGATGCAAATCCGAATTTATCTGACCTATTTCATAGTACCTCTCAAGCCTACTGAGAATCAGAAAACAAAAAAGAGGAAACAGCCCACGTAAAAAATGGAAACAGCCTAAAGGTACTTGGAAAGATATTCTAAATAACCCTCCTTAAAATAGCATATGATTTCAGACCAATAAAATAAGGTTAGCTTTGAAAGTTTGTGTCTATCAGAGATAAACGTGAAAATGGCAAATAGGTAATGTCACAAACTGATTAGAGCAATTGGACTAGTGAGAAGCAATCAAAACAAAAAGAATTTGCTTAATCCAACATGGAAACCCAGGGAAATATGGAGATGGCTTTACTCCACCTTGGTGAGGCCAGGAGTTTTGTCTGGTGGTTCAGTTCTGTAACCCCAAGATTTAGAGCTATTCCTGTCACATGATATTCAATTACCATTTTTGAATGTTGAATACTTAATTGGACAGGGTTTGAATGTTTATGTAATTCTAATAGGTTTTAAAATGATAGAATGATAATTGGATAAACTCAGGGTGGTCTACCTTGCAGATAGGGAGTGAACAGGAGGAATCATGGTAGAAAGGCAGAAATTCAAAAGAGTCCTAGAATTTCTCTTGTTACTTTTACTTTAAAGAATTCTGCATATTAAAGAAAATATTCTGCCCTCATGAAAACTTGCAAGAAGCAGACATTAAGACGGTGGATTTTCAAAGTTCCTTTCTCGCTTATTTCTTCCCATCACATTTACACTTGGTAATTTCAGGTGCTGCCTGTTTCTGGGAGAGTTCTCCTCAGGTGCCAGCTTCAGGCAAACAGCAGCTGGACAAACCTTTTGTTTATGTTGAGGGGTTTTTTGTTTTTGGCTTTTATAGTGAATCATCTTTTCATTCAAATTCTACAATCTGCCACAGAAGATATGCTGATGGTTCCTCACTACGCTTCATAAAGTCATAGTAACTCCATTTTCTAGATGCGGGACTTGCCTCAGTCTCAGTCTGCATGAGGCGGAGCAAAGACACTGAGTTATTTCTTTTAAAGGTGAATAGACAGTCTTGGGTATATTTTCTTATCGAAGTACATTAACAAAGGGTTGCCAAGGCTTCAAGTGCAAGGCATCTGCATTGCTATGTATTTCACTTTGCTCAGCTAGACCTGCAGCAGAAGTTATAAAACAAATGCAGCAATAAATCCTACTAGACCTAATTCATAAAGTTGTAAATAATATTCAATGCATATAGTTGTCTTCAGAAAATATTTTAGCTGGCTCGGTGCCTGAAGCACAGTGGTTATGGTGTCAGCCACACACATCGGGGCTGGTGGGTTCAGCCCTGGCCTTGCCCAGCTAACTACAACAACAACAACAACAACAAAAATAGCCAGGCGTTGTAGCAGGCGCCTGTAGTCCCAGGTACTTGGGAGGCGGAAGCAAGACAATCGCTTAAGCCCAAGAGTTTGAGGTTGCTGTGAGCTGTGATGCCAGGGCACTCTACCAAAAGCAATGTAGTGACTCTGTCTCAAAAAAAAAAAAAAGAAAAAGAAAAAGAAAGAAAAAAATAAAACATTTTAGCAGTGGTTAACTTTTTTCAAATGAAATTGTATGCAACTTTGCTCCCTCTGGATAAAAAAAAATGTTTAGTAAATAAATGACAAAATTCAAAGTGACCAGATCAAGGCAAAATTGACCAGGTAGAAATGGCACGCATCGCTCAGGTCTCCTTGTGCCCTCAGAGGCTCCCCAGCACCTCCAAGATGCTTAAGGCTCCAGGAACCTTCAGTTTTAAGGAAAATTACTAAGAGAATGTAATTTTTTTAATCAACTGACAGTACTAAGTTAAAGTAAAGAATTCACTTAAAATTTTCATTCTAGATCCTTATATTACTTAAAATAGCAATTTTCAACATTAGCACGCATCAGAATCACATGGAGGAATTGCTTGTGAAATGACAGATTCCTGGGTGCCAGCACCAGAGTTTCTGATTCAGGAGACCAGGGGGAGCGCCTTAGATTTCCATGTCTAATAAGCCCCCAGGTTATGTAGATGCTACTAGTATAGAAGCCACAGTTTGAGAATTTAAATTATAATTATTATTAGTTGTTTCTCCAATGGGACCTCTGATAGGAAGAATAGTACTTACCCACCCCTATTCCCCCAAGGTGTCTACATCCTAATCCCTAAAAGTTGTGAATATGTTATACTGTAAGACAAAGGAAAATTAAGGCTATAAAAAAGGAATTAGAGTCATTAATCAGTTGATCACAAAATGAAGCCTGGGTGGGGAGAAGTATCCGAGATGATCTAGGCAGGACAAATGTAATCACGAGGTCCCTAAATGCAGAGGAGGGCAGCAGAAGGGTCGTGTTAGATGCAGTGTGAGGACCTTACCAGCCACTGCTGGCTCTAAAACTGTAAGAGGCCCCCCCAGCCAAGGAGGGGGGGCAGTTCCTGAGAGCTGTAATAAGCAAGAAAACAGATTCTCCCAGAGGACCTCCAGAAGAAATGTGGCCCTACTAGAACCTTATATTTAACCTAGTGAGACCCATTTGGGGTTTCTGAGATCTAGAACTGTAAGATGATAAACTTGTTGTTATTGTTGTTTTAAGTCACTAAATTTGTGGCAATTTTTTACTGCAATAGTAGGAAACTAATATAAGATCCTACAAGTCGCATTTGGAAGAAGCATTCCACAAAGGATATATTCTTATTATGGGAAAAACAATCGCATTATCTGATTTGAGGTAGTCTGCATTTTCTCCCAGTGGGTAGGTACTGTTGTATAGAAAGACACTGGTCAAAAATCAGTGGATTTGAATGTGAATTCTGATGACTTGGACAAATCAGTTAACTTCTCTGGCCTCAGATTACCTGTCTACAAATGAGGGTATCCACATCTCAAATTCTATGCCTCTGAGACCCTCAGAAGTGCTTCTGCTGACACCACCCTCAGAAGCCTTGTTATGGCCAGCAGTACTCAGTCTTATGCTTGGGTAGCTGAAAACAAAATAATATTTATTGCTGATACAACCCACGAGAAAAGGTTTTACTCTCAAGGCCATCAGTCCTGCCAAGCCATTTCTCAGATTAGCTACTCCAAACCAATTAATAACTTTCCTGTTTTGCTCCAGAATCCACTGGCCACCTTAAACAGGATCCTACACTAAGAAGACAATTCCACTGTCTTGAAACAAACACTGACTTCAAAAACAACTCGTAGATTTAGCTAATGAGTTAATAGTCTATGCTACAAATGAAAATTTTTCCCTTGAAACAATGTTATTTTTCCTATGGTGTCAACAACAAAAGGGATTGAGGCGAGTTAAGGACTTAGAATTCTAAAAATGAATTTTAAAGTATTTAAATAGTGGGTATAGAGTGTCAGGTTCATGGAAAATAATAATTATGAAGAACTACCTTTTAATCTGAAGATTAAATATGAATTTCAAAAAGTTAGGGTAACTTTATTCCCATTGCCTAGTCCATTTCACATCTTTAGTAGTCACTTTTCAAAACACTGCCTATTAAAAAACTTCTCTGTAAATACTGGGCAGAAACCCACACATGGGCACAGCATGCAGAACTCTTTGAAAATATGCCCAAAAATTCAGTCCCTGCTACTCATACAAGTTGGAGAAGGTTCAGAGAAGATCTGGAAAATTGACTTTAGGAGGGAAACTTGAAGCTCAAATGTTTCATCTAGGAGATACAAATGAAAAGGGAACTTTAACATGATTTTACTGGAGAAATTTGCAGCTCTGAAATGAATGCAACTCACCAAGGGGCACTTATGAAGCAGGCTGACTACCATGCCCCAAACCCAGAGTCCAACTCAGTGGTTTAGAACTGGGCCCCAAGAATGGGCATTTCCATTAAGCACCATGATGATGCTGTTGGATGTGGTTCTTGGACCACACTTGTCGAAAAACAAGTTGAGGAACACTCACTAAACAAGTCTAAGAGGAACCCACACAGCTGTTCTGAGCCTCTCCCGCAAAACAAGTGAAAGCCATTTAAATTGCATGAGAGCCTTGGTTCCAGAATGAGGGACAACCTCCCTGACAGTGAGTTAGTTGTTAAAGGTGACACAGCAAAATTGGTTGTAAGTTGGTAACTGAGCATAGACAACAGAGTAAGGAGGAAAAGAAAATAATGCTTGCCTTTAAGGAGTTTACTAAGATGGTAGTTCTCAGTATGGTCCTCAGACAAGCAGCATAAAAATACCTGGGAGCTTGTGAAAATGCAGATTGGAATTTTATGGGCTCAGGAGAGGAGAGGTGTATGTGTACTGGTGGTGTGGCCCATGTTGAAGTTGTCTTCAATTTTTTTAAATTTCCAAATATTACAGGTGTATACACATTTTGGTTACATAATTCTCTTTTGTTATGTTTTAAGTCAAAGTTATAAGTGTGCCCTTTACCCAGAATGTGCGCCTTGTACCAGTTAGTGGTGAAATAACCCAACCCCTCTCCCCACCTACTTGATTCCCATTGGATTTTGCTTTTATATATACACATAAATGTAAATTAACTAGTTCTAATTCAGTATTGAGGACATGTTTTTCCATTCTTGTAACATTTCACTTAGAAGAATGGTCTCTAGCACCATCCAGGTTGTAACAAAAGACATTAGCTCACCATTTTTTTAATGTCTGAATAGTACTCCACGGTATACAAATACCACATAAAATGCCAATCCTGCTTCATTTAGGGGAGTTATTTGATCTTCAAATCCTTCCTTATGTGCACCAGCTAAATAAATCCTTTAACTTCGAAAAGGAAAAAAAAAAGAAGAAAAAGAAACCCGACCCAACACCAGATATGAACGACCACCTATTGTACAATTAATTGATATTTAATATCCAGAATAAATACAACTTCATTAAGACAAAACATAGATTAGTGGTAGCCAGAGATCAGAAGAGGAAAAATTAGAAATTTCTTTTCAGGCAATGAAAATATTCTAGAATTATATAGTGGGGGGTGATTGCACAATTGTGAATATATTAAAACCCACTAAATTCTACAACCTAAAAGATGAATTCTGCAATTTGTGAATGTTTATTTCAATAAAGCTGTCATTAAATAAAAGTGGGGAAAAGTGCAGACTATTGGGCCCTGCTCTGGACCTACTAAATTAGAAATTCAGGGGTGGTAATCCAAAAATCTGTGTTTTACAGGTGATCCTGATGAATGACATTTGAGAATCACTCATCCTTCATTACGGGAAAAACCTATATTCAAGAAGTTACACAAATATAAATGGTGTGGAGGAAAAAGGATCCTGACTTTTCCAAATACCTGTTGAGGCTAGACAAGTTATTTAGTTGTCTAGAATGTTTTTTTTTAATGTGAGATTAATTTTTATTGCATAAGCTATAATGAGAGTGAACATCTGAATGTATTTCATGGTTTTATAGGAGAATACACATCATTTTACTTTTTTAAAAAGTTGTCTGTTTCCTCTAATATTGTTTATATGAAATTGATAACCTATGGAATAAAATGTTAGTAATTTAACCCTAGTAGATGCTTAATAGTTTTCCACGTCATATTTTTTTAATTTGTCTTTAGATAAACATGTGTTTATTAGGTTTCCACATTTTGCCTTCACAGAACCAAAAAGAGTTAAAATTTAATATCAATAACAATGTTTAAGATAAGGACTAGAAACAAATAGGGCAGTGCCTGTGGCTCAAAGGAGTAGGGCACCAGCTCCATATACCAGAGGTGGCAGGTTCAATCCCAGCCCTGGCCAAAAACGGCAAAAAAAAAGAATGAAAAAAAAAAGAACAAAGATAAATACATTCAGAAAAGAAATCAGATGATTGCTGCATCAAAATATTAAGTAATAGGGGAGGAGCCAAGATGGCAATCTGTAGCCAGCTTTCCGCAGAGGTTCCCATCCAGAAGGAGAGTTAAAGGACAGAAACTCAGCAAGAAAGCCGATGGTTTGGATCTGAGCCAAAAGAAAAGGTCGAAGAATGCACATCAACCCTGCTGGGGCAACCTGAGACCCCAAGGACACAAATAAAAAGGTACAGAGCACATCACCAAGCACATGGGAGTCCCCTCCCCCATGAGAGAGGTTCGCAGTATACTTCATACCTCCATACAAACAAGCTAGCAGAGTTCAGATGTCCACCCACTCTACCCCATGGGAGAGACCCTCTAAAGACCAGACCTCCTTCCCCTATTAGGGTGCTGCGGCGCTCTCCCGCCAGGCATAAAATAGTATATACTCTCTACCTGCAAGTTGGAGTTCCTGGTATGGCCCTCCACTCTCACCCTGAGGTCTGATGGCCTGTCCCCCACAAAGTCCAGATTCTTGGAGATATTCTCGGGGGGTGTGGACGGGGCGCAGACGGTTACTGATCTGTGCTGATTTTCAAGCTAGGGAGTGGTGAGAGGGGAATGAACCGAGAGGAGACCCTGCTGGAAAGAAGGTCTCCTGAAGCATGAAACAGCAACCAGCTCTGGGAACAATAGCAGGAGAGCTGCACCCCTGGGGATATTTTGAGGAGAAACTCCCAGTCTTCTGGGTGGCCAGGGGAAGCGGGGGTGATAGCCACCGGTAGAGCGGACAAGCAGCTAAGGCATGTGAAGGATATGCCTGGGGTGGTACTGGCCAGGACAGAGTGCAGGGATTAGAATACTCACAGAGAGGTTGCTTTGCTTATCTTCAGACTAACCTGGCCCTCAGGGGATGAAAGCTGAGACAAAGGGCTGGAACTCACAGACTGAGTCAGACCTATTTGCAGCCCCAGTCTGATCAGGGAAAATAGCCTTGACAGAATTACATTCTGCGA